>JAJOZX010005595.1:325000-328634 GCA_023014485.1 Bathynomus jamesi
AAGGGTGCTACTGTAGTATGCGGTCTACCTACGATTCGGCGGTTTACCTTTCAAGTATAATTTCTTATCTTGTTTGCTAATTGCTTGTTTACATCCCAATGTTAATCGCCCTTGACGATTGGTTAGGTTTAGTCATGATATTTTCGTTAGTTTTAACGAAAATATCATGATTAAACCTAACCAATCGTAGGTAGACCGCATACTACAGTAGCACCCATAAAAGTAATGGGAGTTATCTGGAGGAGCCTCTACGACAGGAAAGCAAACATCATAATATAATTATGGAAGACTTTAGTCCTACCAATAAGCGAGTATTTGCGCAGTACTCACAAACCCGTTCAGAAAATGAGACATTGCGAACAGACAAACCATACAAAGGGCTTTTACGCCTAAAGATAGAGGAAACGAAAGGCGAAGACTGCTGGTCTCGACTAAAATCCTGAAACTCTACTTTCTCGAAAGAAGACGCGAGTAGTACACAATAATATATATACACACACTCGAGGATTTTGTCTCTAACCTTAGAAACGAAATAGAAATACACTGGAATGAGAGAAAAGGCAGATTTTGTACTGTCCCAGCTGCCGTGGGGCAGGGGGCCATGAAAACGAGAAAGGAAAGTACCCTCGGAATACGAGGCCCAAAACTTTTAATTGTTCCCAAAGAACTGAGGAACCCGTAGCACACCACCCTGAATAATTTCAATAACCAGCTGGACAGGTTCCTGTGCAAAGTCCCTGACCAGCCATGCGTGGCTGGCTACGAGGGCAGGAGGAGATCGGAAAGCAATTCCCTCCTCCACCAAATCCCCCAAATAAGGGGATGTTGCAAAGGTGTCGATCCTGAGCAGTCGTTCAAACCCTCATGAAGTATCATAAACAATATATATACTAGGTGAGGTACCCGGCGTTGCCCGGGTTAATTGAATGCCCGGTTAGGTCAACTGAATGCCCCAAAACCCCCTCACCCCCATTTAGCAACTTGGGGGCTAACCCCTCCCCCATTACCCCCACCCCTCCTCCATTACCCACCCCTTCCCCCACCCCCACCCTTCCCCCATTACCCCACCCCTCCTCCATTACCCCACCCCTCTCCCCACCCCCACCCTTCCCCCATTACTGCCCGGGATAAATTTCACAAACAGACAAACAGACAGGCTAAACTACAGAAAAGAACGCAGCCGTGAAAATTTTGAGTCACATTGTGTCAAGATTTCTGAATCTGATCAGATATCCCCCAAAACCCGCCGACCAAATAATTGAACTCCAATTACTGTCGGTTCAATTATTTGGTCAATAAAACTATAGAAAAGAAGAGTCATGAAAATCTTGAGCTTCACATTTCCGCCCGTAATACAAACAGACAAACAGACAAACAGACAGGCTGACCGACTCTGTGTTGACATTATTCATCCCATAAGAAGTTCCCGTGCCAAATTTGGTAGCTCTAGGTCAAACGGTTTGCGCTTGCATAAAGGACAGACAGACAGACAGAGAGACAGACAGACAGAAAGGCGAAAATAAAATAAAATATATATATATATATATATACACACACACATTTAACTGCAATGACACGCAGTATATTAATGTATAGAAACGACTAAGTATAGAGGAGTGTTCTGCACACGTGGAAGAGAAATAACGAACAAATGAAAAATAAGGCACCCGCCCGGGAATCGAACCCAGGATCTTCCAATTGCCGGTCAGACGTGCTAACCACTACACCACGGAGCCACGATAGTCAGAAGTCGCTCCGTGGTGTAGTGGTTAGCACGTCTGACCGGCAATTGGAAGATCCTGGGTTCGATTCCCGGGGGGTGCCTTATTTTTCATTTGTTCGTATTTCTTTCACGTGTGCAGAACACTCTCTATACTTACGTCGTTTCTATACATATATATATATATATATAACACGGTTAATAGCTCGACTGTTGATACATGGTTGATATAGCTGAAATATAGTTGCTATTCGTGACAGGTCACAAATAATATTAATGTATGTGATGCAACAATAGGTTGATAAAAAAAGTGCAATCAACATTTCTAAAAATTATTTTCCTAATTGGTGAGAATATAATGTTGTTCTTTGTTTACTGAGTAATGACTTTGCATCAGTACTCAATTTCAATCCCATTTCGATTCGATATCGAAATTTGTGCTATTTAGATTGCTATTCGAAATTGCTATTTCAAGCAAACATCATGGTATAATATAAGTTTCAAAATTGCCAGGTCACTATCGTTTCAATAATGAGACAGTGATTCATCGATATTCTTCATTATTATATCAATATAAATGCGCTACCTGGGTATATATAATATATATATATATATATGCATTTAACTGCAATGACCACGCAGTATATAAATGAATAGAAACGACGTAAATAAGGAGCGTCTCTGCACACGGGAAGAGAAATAACGAATAAATGAAAAATGAGGCGAACCGCCGGGAATTGAACCCAGGCGGTTGGAAGGCCCTGGGTTCAATTCCCGGGCGGTTCGCCTCATTTTTCATTTATTCGTTATTTCTCTTCCCCGTGTGCAGAGACGCTCCTTATTTACGTCGTTTCTATTCATATATATATATATATATACACACACACACACCTTACCTTATGAAACCTGACGATGGTTTGCAACGAGGGTTCAGGATCACTGGCAAGAGTATATACTGTGTATGTAATACCTGCCAATGATGGCAATCTGCTCGGACCCTGAATGGGATGGTCAGAGTAGTGCTTTGTAAGAACCAATGAAGCCTTTGTTTTACTATATTACTTAGTTATTATTATTATTATATATATATATATATATATATATATATTATATATATATATATATATATATAAATATATATATATAATATGGAGATTGAAGTAAAATGTGCAGCACAAAGGAGGTTTCGTTCTCGAGTCGCTGGGCTGGGCCACGTCCTGAGCACTTCTTTTACCACTACACTCTCCACCAAAATAAAAATAAATCCATTCAAAACAGTCTTTGAGCGTATCTCGTTTTATTATGTGCTTTTTAGAAATGCTCTAGTTACCCTTCAATATACTTATTACAGAGAACTAAAATAAACGTTTTCTAAAATCTTTAATACTACCCATTTCTCTAAAACGTGTCAGAAATAAACATTTATATTTTAGATAGTTTTATATAAGAATAGATACATTTTACATTTAATAAAACTAAACTATCTGATATGTTTAGTCGTTTACATGTCTTTAATTGAGTTTGAAGTTTGAAATACACAACTATATTTTCGTGTACATTGTCCTCATCCAATTTGAAAGTAAATATTATTATAAAAATGGTAATTTAACTAAAATATGTAAGAGTAAAAATGCTTCTTTAAAACTAAAGATTAATATCGTTTGATGATAAAGCAGAATTATTTTATGCATAAAATTTTCATTATATTTTAGTTAATCGACGCGTTCATAGCTTAAGAAGAAGGATGAAAGGTTCAACACCTTTTCACACAGAGCATTATTCTGTCATACGCCCATTTCAGGGTACGAACAGCTCGCAGCAGTATTGCCAAGCAAATAGGGGCGTCAAAGCACTGACGAAGATTTCGTACGTGGTTCATCACTGAAAGCAACAATGATCCGTGTTAGTCTAGTT
>JAJOZX010005596.1:0-55000 GCA_023014485.1 Bathynomus jamesi
TCTCTCTCTCTCTCTCTCTCTCTCTCTCTCTCTCTCTCTCTCTCTCTCTCTCTCTCTCTCTCTCTCAGTAGGAGTGTAGTACGTGCGTGAATGTCGGATACTGGACCTGCGTAGGGCAGAATGTGCAAAATAGACCTCTTTCATGTCACTTTGATATTCCATGCAGCTCCTTTCGTGCCTTCCTCGGAAGTCAGTTATTTCGCTACAAGGAAAGGAATGTCATGCGTATAAATATGGGAATTATTTGTAAGAAGATTTGTCATTTATTTGTGAACTTTTTTCTCTCTTAAATAGACTGATAAGTAACAATTAATACATTTTAAAGAAGTAAAGCCAGTCTCTTAACGACATTTCGGAAAGATATTCTATCGACTTGTGTCCTGCGGTTACAGTAGATTAGATTAGCGTAGGTTATACGTTAGGGTAGATTAAATTAACATAGGTTTTACGTCGTTAAACCGAGTTAGGTTACGTTGGGATTATGGTAGGTTAAATTAGCTTATGTTATACGATAGGTTAGGCCTAGTTAGATTACGCTAGGTTAGGTTAAGTTCGCAAAATGTGTGTAGGTTCGTTATGAGAAGACATAGCATGACAGATAATACTTTCTATGTATTTGCGTTAGGTCTGTAGGAGTAAAGATAAGTATCGTCGTGATAGTTATAAATGGTCACAGTTATTTTAAAATAAAATAACTTTAATTTTTACCCATTTGTTATACGGTGCGTTTCATAACATGCCGGACGCACTTTCAGGATGGATTCAGGACCTGCAAACAATGAAAAAAGTTTATATAAACATATGCCCGAAATCGCTTTGTTTCCAAGTTACAGCCCGTTTTGTGTTCCAGCAATTCTTTCTGCAAACTGTTCATTAGCGATGCACCGATGCCAAACTTTTGCCGATGCCGATTATCTAATGAAATTTAGGGAAAAGATTTGTTCTATATTAATAATAGCATTAGTATATTTTCTCTCTTTTGCTTTACTGAGTAACTTAGGGATTCAAATTTTATTTTTAATTTACTTTTCTGACAATGTTTTATTTTTTTAGCTTATTAATTTAGTATATAGGAATTTAGGAAACTGAGAATATATTCGCAATATAGCTATAGCTTATAGTAGCCTATAGACTAGTAAGAACACTGCAAAAATATATAAATTTTTCAAAAGTTCTGTTTAAAAGTAGGGTATAGCCCTCTTGCCCTTCTTTCAATGTATTTCCAGTATCAAACATATCTAAACTTTAAATCAGTAGCAAATTCTGAATTTAATTGCTGAGCATAAGTATCCCTTGCCACTTTTCCTAACTTTTATTAATTTTTGAGTGTCACAAAGAAAAACACTAAATTTTACTAATATTTTAAATTTTTAATGGGTTCTCCGTCCGGGCTTAACACAAAAAAATAATAAATCAGCACATTGAATAGTACTGGGCTCTTCTGAATAACAAACCTGAAAATCAAATTATGTAGGCTAACCTAAGCTGCTACAAATGTTTGAAAAACCGGGCTAGCCTAAGTCTAGGCCTTGCTATAGACTACTAGCTTGTACCCATTTCATAACGAGTTCTACTTGTATTTTCTTGTCAAGAAATTTAAGTTTACCATAAATAATATGGGTAATGGGTATCTAAGTGGAAAAATCCTATGCCAGATTTAAGATCATGTTTACTCACTACTCAGTTTTACTAAGTGTGGTTGTCCCATTTTCTCTCTACCGTTTTCTTAGTTTTTTAGGGTGACTATAATTAAAATGCTCATTTCATGATTGAAATTTGAATTTAAAATGCAATAAGTCAGTAACGTAAGACATTACAACTTGAAATAATCATTGAAAATCTATTTATAAAATTTGGAATATTTAATATTAATCGGCAAATAATCAGCAAAATTTTGCCGATGTCGCTAAGCAAAATATCTGCCGATGCTGATTAATCGGTGCATCACTACTGTTTACAAACACTGCTTGCCGACAATGTTTGTCAGTGTGTACGAGACTTATTTCATGTATGTCCTTGCCGATTGTAATGTTTCGTACACTCTATGACATGTTTCAATATCGTTGAGTGGAGAGCCATCAGTCAGTCAGTCAGTCAGTCAGTCAGAGGTGCATCGCGGATTCGCGTGTTTGACTGTTCGTATTCGTAACTTCTTACGTGAATAAGTGCAGTGCAGCGAAAAAAAAAAAAAAAAAAGTTTTTGTGCTATTCAGTGATAGTGTGCATTTGAAGTGAGAATGGAGGCTTATTCAAACAGAGAAATGGCAGACATGCATCTCATGTATGGACTTGCCTAGTATAATGCGGCCGCAGCAAGACGTATGTATGCGGAAAGGTTTCCGAATCGCCGTCTGCCAGATAAGAAGAACTTTCAGAGAATATACGAGCGTCTTGGTGATACAGGATCATTCCCCAAGCGAGTTTCAGATGGTGGTAGACCAATCAGCGCCAGAACTGTTGAGTTGGAGGAGCGGGTCCTGGATCGCGTGGAGGAACATACTGTTGTCAGCAGCCAGTGTTGCCAATTTAGCCATTATTCGGCCAAATCTGGCCACTTTTACTGAAATCTAGTGGAGAAAAAACTGCATTGGCGGATAGCCGAAATTCTGGCCATATTTAAAGAATCTTGTAGCTGATGTAATTTCATTTTATGGCTAATTTGAAATTTTATTATTTATATTTAATTGAAATACATGTCATAATTTTTTAATTATTTTGTCTTTACAATTATTTTGTATTTACAGTAGACTATAAAAGTTGCCATGTTTGGTTTAGCTGGTACCAAATTTTTTTTAGAAAACATGTTCGCGACAAATTCCCGCCTGTCTTTTGTTTTTTATTTTCGCGGGCGCCTCAGGCCAGGCCAGTTTTAATGATTCTGAGTGAGCTTGTAGTAGCACTGTGTTTAACATGAATGATTAGCAAAATTGTTTAAAGTGAAAATTTTCAGTACCCCTTAAAATCCTAGCAGAGCGCATTGCAAGTTTTGCAAATGTGACATAAATGCTAAATACTATGATTTAATAAATCACATGAAATCTAAAAGACATATCAATGCAATTCCATTTAAAACGCTGCCTATAACCAGTTTCTGTAGGCCAAAGTATAGTGATACTGCTAAGTTGGAAGGAAATATTGCTTTGTTTTTAGCATGCCATTCTGCTATTATGAACACTGATCATTTAGTTGAAATGTGCAAAAACACACAATTACTGACAGTAAAATACCTCAAATTTAAAAATGCACAGAACAAATGCACAGAACAAAATGCTCAGAAATCATTAAGAATGTCTTAAGTTAGTGTCATTTGTGGAGGACTTGATTCAAGATGTAGGAGATGGTAAATTTAACTACTTTTAGATGAATCTAATGATATTAGTGCTCATAAAATGCTTGGGATGCAATAATTTATTATAGCAGATCTAAAAACAAGGTTATCTCAACTTTCCTTAATCTTGTGGAATTAGAAGAGAGTGTAATGCTGATGGTATTATTAAAGCACTAAAAGGTGAACTGGTAAGTAAAAATCTTAACTTAAACTTGTAGCCATTGTGACTGATAATGCTAGTGTCATGATAGGTATCAATAATGGTGTATATCAAAAACTTAAAAGAGAAGTCCCATCGCTGATTTTGTTTAGATGTGTATGCCACTCTCTTCAGCTAGCTGTTCTCATACTTCTTCAGAGTGCCTCCCACGAAATTAGAATTTCTTATAGCAGAGACACACAAATGGTTCTCTCTCTCATCATCACGTCAGTTGGCTTATAAGAACTTATATAAAGCTATAAATGATGGTGAAAACCTATTGAAAATTCCAAGTGATTCAAAGACCAGATGGTTAGCTATTGAACCTGCAGTTGGAAGGATAATAAGACAGTGGGTTGAATGAAAACTCATTTTTAGATTATGAGAAATAAAGAAAAAGTGCTACACCTCTGAAATTTTATGAGATGTACAAAGATGAGAAGAACCTAGCTTATCTGCTCTTTTTCCATCCAATTCTTGTTGAAGTTCAAAAAGTAAATAAACTATTTTGAATCAGCTACAGCTGATAAAGTCAGACTTCTAGATGATCTTACACTTCTTATGAAAATCAGTTGCTAGCAAGTTGTTAATTCCTACTGCTAAGTGGACCCCCTTTCTTCAGATATTCAAGAATTTTTGGACCCAAATCTAGGGTATAGATTTGAGAGAAAAATTGAAGAATTGAGAACTCTTGGAAAAATAACAAGAGATGAAAAAATGTATGAGAGAAAGGTCCCAACATTTCCTTTTAACTTTATTCAAGCAATTAAAGCAAGGCTCACAGAAAATTTAACCATTCTGAAAAATATCTCCCTTTTATCTGTTGGAAAAGCACTACAACCAGTTAAAGAATCCATTGTCAGTTTGATGGAATCTATGGGAGCATCTGAAGAAGTCATATCTGCTTCTGAATACCAATGGCTTAAGCTTCATTTAGTTGACTGGAATTATAAAAGTAATACTGAAGCTTTCTGGGGGTGAAGTATTGCAATATAAAGATGCATCTGCATGCAACCCATTTAAGGAACTCTCAGAATTTGCAACTTCAGTTTTAATATTACCACACTCCAATGCCGAAGTTGAAAGGGTATTTAGCAGTATGAATATTATAAAATCTAAATTGAGAAATAAAATGGAACTAAAAATGCTAAGTGCTATAATGTCCGTCAAATTTGGATTAAAAAGGCACAATAAATGCTGTAGTGAATACGAATTACCAGAAAAATCTTTGCGAGTTATAGGTACAATTGCATTATATTCTACCAAAGATGATCCTTGCCCTTCTACATCAACTCTGTGTGATGAAGATATTAAACTCTTAGATACTTAAATCAGGTGAGTTTATTATTATTTTTTTGTTTTATGGTTTAAATTTACACTTTTTAATAAATAAAATTGTACTGAGTATATATCAATATAAAAAAACAAAATTTTCTTTAGCCATAAGTTTAGCTCAAAATGGAAAAAATTTAGCCGATTTTAGCCATTTTTAAAAGCAGTTTAAGCTCAAAATATCAAATTTGAGTTGGCGAGCCTGGACTCAGCACCCGAAGGATAACAGCAGCAGAGGGTGTAAGATACACAACTGTGTGGAGAATTTTATGGGTAAAGCTGTTGTTCCCATATCACATTCAGAGAGTACAAGGCCTTACTGAAGCTGATTTCCCACCACGAGAGGCTTTTTGTACTTGGTTCCTTCAACAGTATGCTCGCGATCCTCTTTTTCTATCCTCCGTGTTGTTTTCTGATGAAGCTGCCTTTACAAGAAATGGCGTGATCAATTTTCACAACACTCATCACTGGGCCGAAGAGAATCCGCATGCCATCGTCCAATCAAGGCACCAACAACAATTTAGTATCAATGTATGGGCAGGACTTATTGCCGACAACTTAATCGTTCCTTTTGTTTTGCCTGGAAGATTAACAGGAGAATCGTATTCCAATTTTTTAAGGAATGATTTAAACGATTTACTAGATGAAGTTCCTCTTGGTGTCCGACGTCGTATGTGGTTTATGGATAACGGTGCTCCACCTCATTTTAGTCGAGTAGCCAGAGACTATTTGGATGACCATTTCCCTGATAAATGGATAGGCCGTGGAGGACCCATTGCGTGGCCCGCTCGCTCCCCGGACCTGAATCCACTCGATTTTTACATGTGGGGTCATCTGAAATCCATCTTGTACGTGACACCCATTGACAACGTTGAAATGCTTCGCCAACGTGTAGAACAAGGCTGCCAGAAAATCTGAGCAAAACTTGGAATGTGAACGCCTCAGGCGTGTTCAGGCGTATATTCAAGCGCAAGGCGGTCATTTTGAGCACTCCGTTTAAAGGTAAGCCGGATACTTGCTGGAACACACAACGGGCTGTAACTCTGAAACAAAGCGATTTCGGACATATGTTTATGTAAACTTTTTAAATTGTTTTCAGGTCCTGAATCCATCCTGAAAGTGCGTCCCACATGTTATGAAACACACTGTATATATATATGTATATATCAACGTAAAGAACGACGCTTGTATAGGAGAACATTCCGCGCAAGATGAGGAGGGAGAACGAACAAATGAAAAAATGAGGTAACCACCCGGGAATCGAACCCGGGATCTTCCGATTGCCGGTCAGATATGATAACCACTACACCATGGTCCTCACTCGATCAGAAGTCGTAATTCTTCTACATACGCGCAGAAACCAATGCCCCGAGGGGGGCACCTCCCGCATGCCGCACCTATATACACACACATTTCAATTGCAAAGAACACGCAGTATAATTAACGTAAAGAACGACGCTTGTATAGGAGAACATTCCGCGCAAGATGAGGAGGCCCCCTCGGGGCATTGGTTTCTGCGCGTATGTAGGAGAATTACGACTTCTGATCGAGTGAGGACCATGGTGTAGTGGTTATCATATCTGACCGGCAATCGGAAGATCCCGGGTGGTTACCTCATTTTTTCATTTGTTCGTTCTCCCTCCTCATCTTGGGCGGAATGTTCTCCTATACAAGCGTCGTTCTTTACGTTAATTATACTGCGTGTTCTTTGCAGTTGAAATGTGTTATATATATATACACATATATATATCAACGTAAAGAACGACGCTTTGTATAGGAGAATTATCCGCGCAAGATGAGAACGAAACAAATGAAAAAATGAGGTAACCACCCGGGAATCGAACCCGGATCTTCCGATTGCCGGTCAGATATGATAACCATTACACAACGGCCTCACTCAACAATGTCGTAATTCCTCTACATACGCGCAGAAGCCAATGCCCCAAAGGGGCACCTCCCGCATGCCGTAACATTATATACATTATAACTGCAAACACGCAGTATAATTAACGTAAAGAACGACGCTTTGTATAGGAGAATTATCCGCGCAAGATGAGAGCGAAAGAACGAAACAATGAAAAATGAGGTAACCACCCGGGAATCGAACCCGGGATCTTCCGATTGCCGGTCAGATATGATGATGATTATGTGTAATGGTTATCATATCTGACCGGCAATCGGAAGATCCCGGTTCGATTCCTGGGTGGTTACCTCATTTTTTCATTTGTTTCGTTCTTTCGCTCTCATCTTGCGCGGATAATTCTCCTACAAAGCGTCGTTCTTTACGTTAATTATACTGCGTGTTTACAGTTATAATGTATATAATGTTACGGCATGCGGGAGGTGCCCCTTTGGGGCATTGGCTTCTGCGCGTATGTAGAGGAATTACGACATTTGTTTGAGTGAGGCCCGTTGTGTAATGGTTATCATATCTGACCGGCAATCGGAAAATCCCGGGTTCGATTCCCGGGTGGTTACCTCATTTTTTCATTTGTTTCGTTCTTTCGCTCTCATCTTGCGCGGATAATTCTCCTATACAAAGCGTCGTTCTTTACGTTAATTATACTGCGTGTTTGCAGTTATAATGTATATATATATATATATGTGTGTGTGTGTGTGTGTGAAGTTTTTTCATTATATTTGTCCCGAATCGTCATAGTTTGAAGCTTTTTGTTTGTTTTTACAGTTTTCACTTACGAAAAAAAGCTTTAAAATGGTCGAACGTTGATTTTATGGGTGTATCCCTTTAAGTATTCATAGTGTTGTAAATTTCGTAAGTTCCAAATCCGTTAACTGAAAGCGTTTCTGACGATGTCATTCCCGATTTTATTTAGAGGTTTCCCTTTAAATGGAGAACAAACAAGATAAGCCTAAATTTTAAACCTTTCATTTACGCTTCTTTTGAATCGCCGCCGATCGGGAATCACTTTGGTCGTTCCTCTCCATTCTTTATTCCTGTTTAGAGCGTTCCTAATTCCAGTTTACTCTTTAGCTTTCGAAGGCCTCCTGGAATTGATTCCCATTCTGACATCATTTCCCCGCCGTAGAACACCAAAGCACTTCTGGCCTCTCCCGCCTTAATGCATAGTAATGGGCGGCATTTGAATAATGAATAAGGCGGGTTGGGTGTTCCTCCCCGCCTAGTTAAAGGGCGGTGAGGGAAGAGAGCGATTAACGATTCTCTAGAACCGTTTAAGTTTTCCTTCGAGTATGGCATTATTGTCGCTGTTTTTATATTTGTTTGGCTATTAGCTATATACCGTCGTTTCGTTTTCGCGCTGTTCATGAACTACATGAAAGTTAATTGATCTCGGTCTTGGGGAAACCTTTGATGGCTTTTGGGTTCGATTTTCTTCAGACTTCAAAATCATGTTTTCGTGTATCGTATTTTAATGGGTATTGCGTAATTATTATTATTAATTATTAATAATTATATGATAATTATTCATAGGTTCGTTTTGAGGAAAATGTTTGTATCAGCTTTATACAGAAAGCGTAAAAACACTTTCGTTTATATAAAAGTAAAGTTTGTTAGAGACGAAATATAAAGGAAATGTCGTGAAAACACTTTTAATGATGTTTTAGGATGAATGAATATTCATTAGCATTCATTCTTTATTATTAGTGTTTATAAAGATATTAGATCATGTAGTAATTTCGGGCCTTTCTGAGACTCCCTGCTTGCAAACAAGACGCAATTGTGCCTGGTGGAATTAACCTTTCAAGCAGTACATCACAAATGAACACGAGATTTTTTCGGATAAAGACGACGATCCAGCACGAATTCTTTCGTTGTTCGGAATATCTATTTGAAAAACAGCACCAGTTATTGGGGACCTGTTAAAGGTGTAATTACTAGATTATTATGATAATGGCAAATGGTTGGTATAAATTTACGAATAATTGATCTCCAATTCGGTTCAGGACAAGCGAATGTTTTTCTCGTGATACAATCTGAAGTCTTCTTCCATTCCCCCTCTGAAGTTTTATTGTTTATCTACGTTTTTTGTGTGTAAAAATGTACGAAATGAAGTACACACACACAAAGCTGGGCACTTGCGGTTTTTTTTGCGGTACTGCGGTACTACCGCACTACCAAACCGGTACCGCATAACGCAGTACCGCAAAGGATCGCTGAAAGTACAGCCTGTACTTTCAGCGATCCTTTGCGGTACTGCGTTATGCGTACCGGTTTGGTAGTGCGGTAGTACCGCAGTACCGCAAAATATGCCGCAAGTGCCCAGCTCTGCGAGAAAGGAAATTAGATGCATTTCATTCCCGCATTGTTTAGTCTTAAAAATTAAACGTTTGGTGGGGGCTGCTGCGGCTGACGCCTCATTGTCGCCAGTACTGAAATAAGAGCTTCTGTATGTTTGTACACAGAGTCGGCTTAACCCCCCCCCCCCCCCACCTTCCTCCCTCCCCCATCTGAATAAGTTTGTGAACGTCTCGTCTCTGATTGGTCAATAAAAAAGCATGAGCATAATATAAACTAGTACTGCATTGGTTAATTCTAAAATGCAATTAATACCGACTCTTTGTACTGTTGTTAGGTGCGGGTTGCAGCATGACTTTTATATTGTAGCTATCTTTACAGACAAAATATGGTATATCCTCTCAATCTCCCCCCCCCCCCCCCTTTTTTACCCCGCTCTTTCGAAGGTGTATTTTGAAGATATAACTTCTTTAAGAATTAAACAGTCTTAAAAGTTAAAAACTTTTCCATTGGATTAGTCTGCCTACAATCAAAGCCCATTCAAGCTGCTGCTTTTTTTTTTTTTATCTGAGTAAATACTATTTTGTTGAAGCGGAAAATCTTCCAAACACCAACATATTGAAAGTAAATTTAATGTAATGGGTTATATTAGGTTTATTTAGGTTTTCAGCGTAGGTTTAGTTCCTTTTTTATTATTTAGTGTTTGAACGCTCTCCCCCTCCCCCTAGAGGAAGTGCTCCTTTTACTTTCAATATGTATGATGATTCGCTGTGCAACCATTGCATTAAGTAATACTATTATTATTATTATTAAGTAGCTAATATGTATTATTTAATGGTTAGTCTTATAAAACTGATTAACTCATTATTCTTAATTGGCACAGCGCTCAGGTCAAGTAATGTGGTCCATTGCTGTAAATTCTGTATTATTATTATTGTTAGTATCATCGGGATTCGAACCCCCGACCCTCAGTATCTTCACTTCGATAAAAGGGAAACGATATTACCCACTGAACCACGGATGTTGGTCTTCATCATTCGTAAGCTCGCATTTCGTCCTGAGAGAGATGGACACTTTATTGAGAGAGACGAGATTCATCATTAAATTTTCTGACAGATACAACAACATTGCTAAAGTGGCCATACTGGATTGTGCTTGTCCCTCCCTCCCTCAATCAGCTCATCCTCCCGTCTGTCTGTCTGTGTCTGTTCGTCATAGTTTTGTTTGAACAGCTCGGCATAAATTATTGAAACTTCATACACATATGGATCATCACAAAACCATTTGTCGCGAGAAAGAATCGAGGTCCCTGCATCAGAGGTCAAGGTCACAGAGAGTGGTCAAAGTTAAATGAGACATTTTCCTGTCCGCGTCATAACTTTTGAACCGTTCAACATAAACTGATGGAACTCGTACACGTGTATCGTCACAAGACGATGTGTCACGAGCAGGAATCGGGTAAGGTCATAGTCAAAAGTATAGTATCATTAACAATAATTTATCTATTTTTACATAATTTAGATGAATTTTTATTCTATTTTAAGTTTAACAATTTGAGGGACTGAAAGTATATAAAAATTAACTTCATTACTTTCAAGTTATTGATTTTCACCAGGAAATTGTATCTCGGATGTAATGTGTGTGTAATGAGCTATAAAAACCAATTTCTCTGATGTTGAAAACACGCTTTAGACAAGCTGCAAACTCGTCAAAATCGACTGAAAGCACGTAACTCCACTCTAAGGAACTCTTCGACCCAGAAAAAGCTATTATAAATCGTCAACGAGGATTGAGCGTAGCACGAACGCTTAAATGTCTCTTTGGGACGCTTTTAGATAGAAGGAAATATACGATTGAAACCAATAAGAATGAATCCCCGTTTACAAAGCGCATTTTCTCTCTATATACGCTTCAACCCACCGTCCTATCGTTCCTTTATGCATAATAACACCACCTTTCCAAAGCCCGGTATGCTCCCGTTTTTTTACCCCCCCAAGCTTTTGTTCGGTTTTATACATAAATATTGTCTTTTCTCTCGCGCCCATATCTCCTCACCTCCATACGGTGGTGTCGGGCCAGTGATCAGTGTGGGTAGTCATTTATCGTTTTTCCATAAGACTGTGACACATGCAGGGAGACTTTGCGATATTGCCTTGGTCTTCCATCTATCCAGCTCAGCTCAGATAGAAAATGGATGGCGGATTTTTGATGAAATTTTTTTTTTTAAAAAGTGCGTATAAAAGTTTTTTCGCTATATTTTTACTTTTATATAAGGTATCATTTAATGGCTGAAAAGTTTTACTATATATATATAAATATATGTGTGTGTGTGTGTGTGTGTAGAATGACCAGATTTTTGCTATCCCAATGCGGGACGGATCCATTGGTACACTAATATACTCGTATATCATCTCGATAACACTCCACAGGTCAACCAATACCTTTTAAAAGCATTTTGCAGCACTCTATAGGCATTTTACTTTATCTTTCAAAGATATATAACGGACAAATAATTGTACTACCAAAAAGTAATTTTATATAGTTTACTTACCTTACATTTTTTTTCTCTTCATCAAAATCTTTACTCTGTAAAAACGTTGTCAAAGGCCTACTTGATGAAGCGCAGGCATCAGCTTGTTTATGCTTAGTAGAGTTTAAATGACGTTTAATGTCACATTTCCCACCACTTGCAATTGAAAAAGTAGAAAAACATTTAATACATTTCACCATGCTCTCACTCTTTGCATTTTTAATAAAAGGATATTCTTTTTTCTAAATCTTCATTGAAAGTGCACTTTCTTTTTGAAGTCATTTTTAAAATGTATGGGTACTCTGACAGTTAAATAACACGTCAACACTATTATAATTAAAAATTTTAACTGACGAGCGTCGGCCGTCGAGGTCTGTCGTACTGGAGGTTTCTAAAACGTTTGAGGGGATGCGCGGATGCCAGATCTATGATAATGAATACAAATTACATTTCATTTGTACGAAAATTGCATAACTACAAGAATGCGGGACATTGCATTGTCCCGCATTGGTCAATGTTTCTTGCGGGACAGAAACTCTAAATGCGGGACAGTCCTGCAAAATGCAGGACGTCTGGTCACCCTATATATATTACATACCTTGTAGATGTTCCGTCCGTCGATCTCTCTTCACACGAAGGTCAGGCTCCTGGCCCCTCTAGACCTGACCTGATGCAGAATAAAATTGTTGTCCTGAGCTCTCCATCTAGTATATTCAAGCACACCCGGCTCATCCGGAACCGTCCTGAACTAGGCATCTAATCTTCTTTCAAGACTGGTTGTCAGAGACTATTCAAACTATTTTCTTTCAACCAGAGTTGACAATATCCCTTGTCTTGCCTTCAGTTTGCAAAATAGGAAATGTAGAATGTGTAGTGTTTCAGGTGTTGTTTGGGTTTGGGTGGTTATGGGGTTCAGTTTGAGATTAGGCACTAGTCTTGCTATTGTTTTCCATATGTATATTATGGTGTACCCATCTCTCTCTCTCTCTCTCTCTTTTCCAGCTAATATAGATTTAATGTACGTGATCTTTTCCAGTAATTGAGTTCTTTGCAGTCATCAATCTTGGCTGTGAAATTTCTTTGTATTTTTCTACTTCATTGATTTCTTCTTTTTTTTTTATATGGGGACGTCAAGACTAAAAGTAGAATACTGCTCAGTGTTTTCAGTAAGGGAATCGTCACATCTTTGTCCCTTTTTTTTAAAGGTTCTCGGTATCTGTCCCGTATAATTCTTTTTGTCTTGTTTATCGCTATCTGATTTTGTGTGTCAAATTTCGCGTCGTCGTCCATTATAACTCGTAAATCTTCTACTTTTGTGTTACTTCGCCTTTTTTGCCTATTTGGGGCATGATATTGTTTGTTTTAGCCTCATTTTTTCCATATATTAAGAGATGAAAATTTTCGGTGTTAAATTTCACGTTGTTTTCTTCTGGCCATCTGCGTGTTCTGTTTGTGTCCATCTGTAAAGATTTCGTATCCTCCGCATTTCTAATTTTTCTGTTGATTCTTGTGTCGGCAGCAAAAGATGTTACTATACGAGTAATGTTGTTGGTTACTTCACTGTCTATGCCTGTTAGCATGATAATGAATAGGAGTGGGGCAAAACACTTCCCATTCTGATAATGATATTCATTGGATTTTAACAACTTACTGTAGTTCCCTGAGGAAGTTATAGATTCATTTTCCCACTTTGCCAGTTATTCTTATATGTTTCATTTCCTGCTATTATACCATGATCATCTTTACATACAGTATATAGGGACAATGTTCGCCCTCTTCAGGATTCTCGGTATTTCTCCCGTGTCCAGCTTTTAACTCCACCGTAGACCTACAGTTTAACGTGGAATTCGAACCACGCCCCACCTGCTGGTGCAGCCCAGCGTTTTAACCACCAGGCCACCCAGGGTACCCATTTATCTACCAACCACTTTTTTATTGTGTGGAAGGATGAACAGCTGGGTTTTGCCGCGCGCCGCCTCCCTTCACCGGGTCTCGATCCCGGGGCCGATGGATTCGTAGTCAGCTACGCAAGCCACTACACCATTGAGGCGCATATATACAGTATATCTAAAACAATTTCTAGGAGTATCGCTATAATGTTTAAACTTCGATCTGTACTTCCTAAACGTACTTTATTAACTCTGTACTATACTTTTCTTCTCCCTTATATAATGTACTACAATCTTGCATGAGGAAATACTGCTGACAACGTATCAGATAGTATTTTTGTTGTTCAGAAGCGAGCAATCTCGTGCAGATTTTCTTACATCATACAAGTGCATTCTTTAAAGAGTTAAAATTATTAAAAATTAGACATAAATAAAGTAATAATTTTATTCATACATTTATAATCAAATTGACACAAAGTTGAGTGGATAAGTAAATATTTGATAATTCGTAGAGAGATTCACTCGAATCAGATATGCAGACAAGGAATAAAAATAGGAATGGTATTTTCACCTAATAATATTGTCATTTCAAAGATCTATTTTCGTTGGTTTGAAATTATGGAATGATTTAAGCAGTGATCTTCGAAATATCCCAAACGTAATTGCATTTAAAAGAAAGGTGAAAATCAATCTTAAATAAAGGAATACTGGATTAAATACAGTGTTACTCGTCCGTTGGTTGTCTACTTTTTCTCGTTTTTATTATTGTATTTAGTTACGAAACCTTCGGTACTTCGAGTTAATATTATTACATTGACCAAGATGATGAACCTTGTTACGATTATAAAATATATAATTAATATAAAACATAATTAATAATTATTATGATTACGTAACCACAAAGTTTATTATAATCAATCATAGCATTTCGTTGTATAAATATTAACTACCTACTGTGTATATATGAAATGCTTCTATCGTATGATTAATCTGAGAGCTCAGTAAAGCCTAAAGTTTAAGGGTAGAAATAAACCTATTCTGTAAAAAACTATTGCAACTTATATTCATTGGTAAAAACATTACAGTATTACATTTTTTCCCTCACCCAGCTGATTTCCATGTAATTCCTTTGGGTTATATGTACATGAATTTTACTAGGCTTTCAAATGTCAAGTCTGAAGATAGATAAGGAAGGAAACACACATATACTGATTATATATATATATATATATATATATATATATATATATATATATATATATATATATATATATATATAGTGTGTAAACGAAATGAATATCCAGTTTTGAAACCGCATAAATTTGAATTTTTAATTCGGATGAATTTGAATTTCCTTTTACGTTCCATTCTTATTTGATCAACTACCCCTTTCCTCGAACTCTAACCAACTCTTTTAAGTAAAGTAGAACCCCCCACCCCCTCCCAACAACTCTACTCCTAACCCCTGAAAGACTCGAATATGTTCCCCCTCCTCCCCATTCTCCAGTCTCTCGATGTTTCGCAGTAAGTAATTTTCCTTCTTAATTTTCCTAAATTAAGGCGACGACTGGGGTTAGGGCTGTCGTTGGGGGGCCGGGGGGGAGGAAGTGGACGATATCTTACGGGTATTTTTCGTCTCTGCAAATGGCCAAATATTTCAATTAAGTCCCTGAAGTCTTGGGGAAACTTAATAGAAAAGAAATTAAGTTGAAATCCAGACGGAACTTAATGAAAAAAAAGAAAAAGATGGAAACCATTTTTTGTGACGTCATACTCTTAAGAGGATTAAAAGCTTAATTTTCAGAAATAAAATGAACTTTTCTCTCGAGTTCCAAAGAAGAACCTCCACAACTGATGCCCATTCTTTCCACACCTGAAATTTGATGCCAAATATGTTGTGTGGGTAGCGAGTGTGTACTGGAAATGGTGGAGAAGGTAAGGTAAAGTTGAGTTGAAGCGCGCGCGCGCACACAATATACAGGGCGTCCCAAAAAAATGTATATACACTTTAAATACTTATAAAGGCAGTGTTTATTAAAATACATTTCATTTTCAAAATGTAATAGAATCTACAGACATTATTTAATTGTTTTGTCAACGCCTGTTTTCAAACTGACGTCCGTTCTGGTCCAGGCACTGCTGATAACGCGAAGCAATGGAATCGCAAACATCACGAAACATTTCGTTTGGTATTTGTGTGCATTCTCGTTCAATGGCTGCTCTCAATTCAGCGACTGTTGCAGGGTTTATAGCGTAGACTTCCACATCCACATCGTGCCAAGTACCACTCGCAATACTCCACTCTTCGGTCCGGATCATCTTCATTAATAGCATGGACTAATCTTGGAATGTAACTTTTCCATTGACAGCGCTTCAAAATGCGTTGGACAGACGATTCTGAAATTCCTACCTCACGACTCGCTTGCCGCACAGATTTTCTTGGACTTTGGTGATACGTTTCCAGTACTCTTTCTTGCTTTGTGGGGCTTGTCGATGTCCGTGGTCTTCCGGAACGCTTCTTGTGGACATTCTGAACAGTTCCATCGGCTTCAAACTTATCTCTAATTCGAGTGATGGTAAGTCGCGTTGGTGGATCTGTTTGAAACTCCCTCCTAAACTGTCTTTGCACTTCAACTGCGTTTTCACACTTCCAGTAGCATTTTAGAATGAATTTCCTTTGTTCAAAGCTTAGTCTGACTGCCATTATTAATTCTAATGGGTTTAACTTGGAAAGAAAGAAACATCAATTGAGCTATCAGCTGTTAAAGTGTGTATACATTTTTTTGGGACGCCCTGTATATATATATATATATATATATATATTTTTTAAATGTGTATGTGTATACATTATGAAGCTAGCTATATATTATATATATATATATATATATATATATATAATCATTTAGTATACATTTGTCTTACAAGAACCAGTTTCTGCGTTTCAGGAACATTTTTGCGGGTTTGCGCAGGTGACGGCGCAATAAGCACGCGGTAGACCTACGTTGTAATTTATTAATTTCCAAACGCTCGTTTTTTTTTTTTTTTAACTAATTAAGAGCATGGCACCCCCGTCAAGTACTTGCAGTCGCTGTGAAGGGAAATTTGCCGCTTACGCGTTTACAATGGCTAATAATAATGAACAGTTAGTTTGTAGGTGGTGCTCAAGCATGGAAGTCCTGAGGAACGAGTTAGAACGTGAGAGGGAGGCCAGAATGAGGCTTGAAGAAAGCGTGATGCTCCTGACGGCAAAATTAGAATCCCTTGAGACTCCAGTTACGACCCCTCCTACCTCATTTTCTACTAATAATATAAATAGTACTAATAGCAAACTGTTGGAATCCATCATTACACAAAACGTATTGTGTATCATCTTGAATCTAACAATCTAATTTTTTATTCTCAACATAGATTTAGGCGACATAGATCCTGTCTGACAAACATGTTAGAGTTTTTCCATAATATGCGTACACTGTACGATGCAAGTAGGGCAATAGATATAGTGTATCTCGACTTTCAAAAAAAGCCTTTGACAAAGTCCCTCACGCTAGATTGATAGCTAAAGTCAAAGGACTAGGAATCACCGGGCTCGTTTCCAACTGGATTGAGGATTGGTTAAAAGATAGAAAGCAGAGAGTGGTAATAAATGGAGTGGCTTCGGAGTGGGCGCCGGTCACCAGTAGTGTCCCACAGGGTTCCGTTCTGGGTCCTTTACTTTTTATCATCTATATTAACGATATAGACGTCGGGCTTCTAAGTGCAATCTCCAAATTTGCAGACGATACGAAATTAGGAAGTAGTGTAGGTACTGAGGAGGGCGTAAGAACGCTTCAGAACGATCTTGACAGGTTGGGCGAATGGTCTGCTACTTGGCAGATACCATTCAACTTGGACAAATGTAAGGTAATGCACATAGGTTATAAAAACCCGAAGACCGATTACTCTCTCTTGGGAAGGAACTTGACTGAGACCGATCTAGAGAAAGACTTAGGAGTCTATATCAGCAACGATCTGAAACCGTCGAAGCACTGTGCAGAAGTCGAAAAGAGGGCCTTAAAATTATTAGGTTATATTAAGACAGGTCCAGTTTCGGAACAAGGAGACTGTAATGTCTCTATAATTCTCTAGTCAGACATCAACTAGAATACTGTGCGCAGTTTTGGTCTCCATCCCTCAGGAAGGACATAGAAAGGTTAGAAAGAGTACAAGCAAGGGCTACAAAATTGATCCCTTCATTGAGAATGCAAAGCTACCAACGGAGATTGGAGCGCCTAAATCTGTTTAGCTTAGAGACGAGGAGGTTGCGAGGTCAGCTTATTCAAGTCTTCAAGATGCTCAAAGGAATAGACAGGGTAGATTACAGACACTTATTCTCACTCCGACAAGAAATAATGGGTTTAAACTGGAACTAAAGACATTTAGGACCTCTGTCTGCGGAAATTTCTTTTCCTATAAAATAGTTAATATCTGGAACCAACTTCCCTCAGAGGTTGTTTCCAGTCAAAGTGTAAATGTGTTTAAAAATAGGCTAGACAAAGTACTGAATACTCTCATAGTTTAAGACTAAAACATAAGAAAACTCTGCAGGAGTTCGCTTGCACGGTGTCTCTGTGAGCAAGCTAAATATAGAGCTATTTATATATTCTCCACTTTCCTGTAAAATTTCCTTTGCTACTTTTCCAGGGTCAAGGTATTTTCTTCAACCTTTTTCCGTACCTGCCTTTGGCAGGGAGGGAGCGGAGGGTGGGGAGAGAGCCTTCTACTTTTCTATCCAGTTTTCTACTACTGCTAGGATAGTTGAAAGAAAAATAAACTTTTAATAACAGGAACCTCCCAGAGTGGACCTAAAGGTCTTTGAGGCTTCCTCTTGTCCTTGTAACTCCTTGTGACTCTTCCCCTAGTTCCCAACCCTTCGTTCGAGTGCGTAATGGAGCCCCATTGAGGAAATCTAAGACTTGTCTACCAGTAATAACAAACAATAAGTTTCCTGTTTTAGGTTTCGAAGATGCTGATGAACCGGAAATACGACTCGTTGGTGGTTCCATTGTTCGAGGGCAGCTTGAGGAATTCTGTGGGAGAAACCACCCTCGTAGGCACCGTTACTGCTACCCTGGTGCAAGGGTGGAAGATATAACTAATAGTGTTGACCATTTTACAGACGGTACTTCTGAGGACACAACGTATGTTATTCATGTCGGTACTAATATCGTTTTAAATTCTAGATCGGAAGAACTGCTGGCTAGGTACAGGGACTTACTAGAGCGACTAAAGGAAAAAACTAATAAGATTGTTTTAACAGGTATACTTCCTCGAATTATCCAACGTAGCGATTTCTACAGCAAGGCGACCTATATCAACAATAACCTAAAGTCTCTTTGCCAACAGGAAGGAGTGCATTTTGCGAATTTTTGGAACAGTTTCTACGGCAGGAGGGACTTGTTCCTCGGAGATGGACTTCATCTTAATGACGTTGGAGCTGCGCACTTAGGAAGACTATTTCATAATACTGTCATTTCTTTTCAGGCTGCCGTAACTCGAACGGTCCCAGCGTAATTTTCACAAATTTCCCCTGCGCTCGCGAAGGTATCGCAATTACAAACAATTTGAAGGTTCTATCCTTAAATGCTCGTAGCCTACGGAATGAAATAAACGAATTTTTTTCTTTAATTGCTTGTAATGACTATGATTTAATTGCGATAAATGAATCGTGGCTTAGCACTGAAACACGTGACTTTGTAGGGGAGTATCAAATTGGAGGTTATAGACTTTTTGTTAAAAACAGAATAGGTAGCCGAGGAGGCGGTGTTATGTTGTATATCAAAGATAATATTGCGAACGTTATAGAAGTAAAGCACACAATTCCAGAACCGATACATTCGACTATAGCAGAACTTAAATTGAACGATTTCAAACTTCTTGTTGCGGTTATATATAGACCCCTAATCAAACGGCTGATACGGACGAAGCGTTATATCGTGAACTAAAGAGAATAACAGGTAATGAGCAGGCTTTAGTTATGGGTGACTTTAATTGCGCCAACGTGAATTACAATACAATGCAGGGAGACGCAGAAGGTAATTGTTTAGTTAATTTTCTCGATGATAGCTTTCTTATTCAAAAGGTTGGGGAACCTACGAAGTTACAGTATTTTAGATTTAGTAATAACTACGGATGATAGGCTAATCACTGATCTTCAAGTAATAGAACTGTTAAGTAATAGCGATCACAATATGGTAGAGTTTGTCCTCTCAGTAAGTCACTCGAAACCAGCTAACTCGACTAAAATTCCTAACTTCCAGCACGCAAACTTTTGTAAATTTCGAAATAAATTGTCACACGTCAATTGGGTAAACGTAATGGAGATTTCCAACGCAAAACTAATGTGGGAATTGTTTGAAACAGTATTTAGGACTGTAAATGAGGAATGTGTACCGTACAAAATTAAGCGTGCGAAAGTAAACAACAAGCCCTTGTGGTTTACTTCTAGAGTAGGAGACATTATAAAGAGTAGAGATAGGGGGCTTATAGGCTACATAAGTGCGATAAAGACAATTTGTGGTTACGAAACAACTACATATCTCTAAGGCGTGAAGCGAAAAGTGTAATAAAAAAGTCCAAGCGCGAATTTGAAATCTCCATAGCTCGTGACGGTAAAGAAAACCCCAAGCGATTCTTTCAATACGTCAACAATAGAAATCCAGTAAAAAGTGTCTTGGGGCCTTCGAAAAATGTAAACGGAGATCTAGTTTCTGAAAAGGAAATGGCTACCTTGCTAAACGAATTTTTTACGTCAGTTTTTACTATAGAAAATGTAACGAATATCCCTACGGTCATAGACATAATACCTTTTGATAATGGTAATATTTTGGATAATATTGTGGTTATTAAAGGGGAGGTAATGCGCTATATTGATAAAATGAAAACGCGTAAATCACCGGTGCCGGATTCCATATATCCCATACAACTAAAAGAATTAAAAGATAGCATTGTTGTGCCGCTAACAACGATTTTTAATGCGTCTATTTCTGAGGGGTGCGTACCAGATAATTTCAAGTTAGCAAACGTAACACCTAGCTTTAAGAAAGGCGATATATGTGCGACGGGAAATTATAGGCCAACCAGTTTAACGTCTGTTGTAGGTAAGCTACTGGAATCAATAATTAGGGATCGTATAGTCGAACACTTAGAATTGCATAAACTAGTTAGAAATACGCAGCACGGTTTTAGACGAAACAAATCTTGCTTAACTAATCTTTAGAATTTTTTCAAAGCGTGGTTGACGTTTACGATAGTCATCGGGCGGTTGATGTAGTGTATTTAGATTTTCAAAAAGCGTTTGACACCGTACCGCACAAATGACTCATTGAAAAAACTAAGGCTCATGGAATCAGGGGTGTAGTAATAAATTGGATAGAAGAGTGGTTGCGAGGTAGGAAACAGAGGGTGGTCGTTGATGGAGCGGAGTCGTGTTGGGCTAATGTAGCGAGTGGCGTTCCTCAGGGTTCTGTATTGGGCCCCTTGCTTTTTCTTATATATATTAACGATTTAGATGTCGGCCTAGTCAGTACAGTTTCAAAGTATGCGGATGACACGAAGCTGGGTGGTAGGGCGATTAATGACGAAGATAGAGGTAAAATTCAGGAAGATTTGAATAAAATCGTTGATTGGTCAGTCACATGGCAAATGAGATTTAACGTCGATAAGTGCAAAATTTTACATATAGGTTCGCGTAACGATAATTTTGCGTATAGTATGTCAGGGAAGGAGTTAACAAGGGTAGAGCAGAAAAAAGATTTAGGAGTTAGTCACTGGTGATTTAAAAGTAGCGAAACAAAGTACAGCAGCGGTCAATAAAGCGAACGAAGTGTTAGGTTTTATAGCTCGGAATTTTGAGTACAAATCTCGCGATATTATAATTCCTCTTTATAAATCATTAGTTAGACCCCATTTGGAGTACGCGATCCAATTTTGGAATCCGCATATGCGAAAAGATATAGACAAACTCGAAAGAGTTCAAAGACGAGCAAATAAGATGATTCCGTCGCTTAGGTCAAAGTCGTACGAGGATAGGCTTAAGGAGTTAAAATTGACTACACTCGAGACTAGGAGGCTAAGGGGTGATCTAATCCGGGTTTTCAAAATTATGAATGGGTTCGATAACGTAGATAGAGAGAGCTTTCTCGAAATATCTCAGTATAATAGGACTAGAAATAACGGGTGTAAGTTGACAAGTAGTAGGTTCGAGAGAGCAGTTGCCAAAAACTTTTTTACGTAAGTAGGTGGAATAGTTTGCCGGTAGAAGTAATTAGTAGCACGTCTATAAACATGTTTAAAAATCGATTAGACGCATATGTTGATAGATTGAGTATAGTTTAAGGTAGTAAAATTAAGGCTTTGCGATTCGGAACCCACGTAAAATTGTAGGTCCCCTCCGCCACCACGGAGGACATGCACAATACACAATTACGAACACAGTTAGGTAGACCAGCCATGAGTGGATCCTAGGGTCTTTGTTGGTCTGAAACATTATAACATAACATATTTCTGTTTAAGCGAGGTACCGACTTATTCAAATCCATATATCTAAAAACGTGATTAACCTAACCTCATTTAACTGAACCTAACCTAACGTTAGTGTCATCAAACAGGGAAAGGAGTTGTAACTTATGTGTTTCGGACACGGCAAAAAAAACCATCGAGACCTCAATTAAGTCATTAAATAGTCAGGTATTTGTTAACCTAACCAAACCTTAACTAACCTAATCCAACGTAAACTAACCTAATCTAATGAGAACAAATATCTTTTTTTTTTTGACAATAAAAAATTTATACAAACTCTTCCAGAACATTTTTAATGTTCCGAGATACGAAAAGTGTTAACTGCCAAAGAAAAATTACCTCACTGCATCTATGAATTATCACACATTCGACTTCTTATGACGTTAAAACATAGTTGTGGGCAAATGGGTATAACACTTTTGATCCGTAAAACGAAAATGGACTTTGAAAATAACTCTTCCCGTGACGTTTTTGCGTGTATACATCGTGTTTAGAAGAAGTATAAAAACTTTGTTTAGCGTATCCCTTTACGTTCGAACTCTTTTTAAAAAGGAGTTACGCATTGAAAATTCTTTGAAAAGAATTTTTCTGTTACATTTAAAGTGGAAGAAATATACTTTTACATCAATTCAGAAGGAATTTGAGTCTCAAAAAATGCTTGACTGAAGCTGCTTGTAATTCTTTTATATATATATATATATAATATATATATATATATATATATATATATATATATATATATATATATATATATATGAGATGAATTTCACAATTAAACACGTGAAATGAATGAATGATGCAAACCCACAAGGAAAAAGAACAATTATTCCAAGGCCTTTCGTGTATTCAGAAGTACACCTCGTCAGGGAATGATTCCCTGACGAGGTGTACTTCTGAATACACGAAAGACCTTCATTTAACTGTGAAAAGATTTCGGAAATTATAGATAAAGTTAGTCATGAATGAAACAAAACTGTTTTACAATTTAAAACTTTTCAAATCGAACGGTCATTTTCAGAATTTAACCTGTTAGTTATTTTTAGCAGGGTAAAGCTGGTCACTTCTCACAATATGCGGGTGGACATTTTTATAAATATATGATTTTTACCAAGACCGTAGGAAAGTAGTGAATTCAGTCGGGTGGTCACATTGGCAGATTCTACTATATATATATTTAGTGACAACTCTCACGAGCAGGCGCCTACGAGACATTTACTCGCTCTCAGGGCGACGCAAAATTTCCTTCGATCGCTTCTCAACTTCAAACAACACCTTTATCGTTTCGACCAGTCGAGAAAGTTAGAAACGCAGTTCTTTATGAAACGTTTCCATGACGACGACGTCACACCATACCCTTGAAGTATCCAGATGAAGCTACCTACCTACCTACCTACCATAACACGATAACTTTCATCGTGTGACGACCATCGTAACAGGCCGTTCTTTGGCCTGGTGTCATTCGTTAACACTAAATTCAATCGCGCAATCTACTTTCGTTAATCATTTAATCTACCATTTCAATCCATGTAATTCAACTAATAAGCTACCTCGCAGTATTATTAATCAATTATTCAAATCAAATCTCATTTATTTTGTGTACTTGTTTTCGCTCATTTGTAACCTTTATTTGTGACACACAAAATACCTTTATCGTTTCGTTTAAAAGAAGAAAATCACTCTCTTAATCTCTTTCATCAATGCCATTTATTATTTTGATAGAAAGATCAATGGGTGACCAAGCCTCAAGCAGTTATTAATTACTTTAATTACATTTACTATAAGGCCTAAAACACAGGCCACTAATTAAAAAAAAAAATATATATATATATACAAGTGGTGGACCGGATGTCAGTTTTTCAACATCTGCGGATGCGGATCTTTAATTTCAATATCCGCTGATGCGGATATTTAGTTAAGCTATCAATATAGTATAGAATTATGAATATATGACACAATTTTTCAAATTTCGTGATATTACTATTATGGCAGGCAATGCATAAGAATTAAAATTAATATTAATGTTTTCATTATGATAAAAATAAGAACTTTCTCAAGAGTTTCAGCCACAGAAAATTCAATGAAACAAGTTTCATTCAATTTTCTGTGTTACCAGCTATTTATATTTTGAGGTTTATATTTTTGTTTGTTCATTAATAATTAATACTTTACATAAAATGTGCGTGACTGGGCCTTATAAGCTACTTTATAAGCTAATTTAATTGTAAATTGCATAATTTATTACAGGTAATATCCGCAGTCAGAAGTGCGGATGCGGATGTTAAAAAAGATGCGGATGCAGATATCCGGTCCACCACATATATATATATATATATATATATATATTATATATATATATATATATATAATATATATATATATATATATATATGATGAATAAAACCACGAAGGAAAGGAAACACAAAATGGTGCTCAAGCGCTTTCGTCATAAATATTTTTCACGTGTTACTTTCGTGAAATAATTTTCATATATATATATATATATATATAATATATATATATATATATATATATATATATATTCGTACGTTATGATCATAGTGACTAATCTCATTCTCATACGAATGTGCAATTAAAGTACGTATACGTTTGTTTTGCGGGTTCTTGTATGTTTTACATACAATCAGTTAAAAAAAATTATGAAACAGCGTTTCTTCGCAATATTTGTTGGTAAGAAACGTGCATATAGTTTCATGACTAAACTATCTTAATCGACTGTATACGGCAATTGCCCTCTTAAAGTGGATTTTGAATTACATTATTTATTCACTGGCACAGCAGGCACTTGATCTGGCACCGGAATTACCTCCCCTCGTCGTCGTCGTTGTTCATTATTCCTCGCAGCCTCCGAACGGAGAGATGAACGAGATGGCGTCATATTGCACACCGTCCACCGCCGCGTTTGTTTACCCAGATTGTAGAATATGGTTTCACCATATTCATGCCTTTAATGCAGTTATACCGATAATCTGTTGCGTGCATCGATGTTTAAACGAAGATATTTAAAAAACTTGGTTTGGTCTCCCCGACCCCCCAAGTAGTTGTTGTTTTTTCTCTCGAGGTGTATTGTCACTATTATATATATAATGAGTTTAGATTTAGCAAAAAACCTCTTCCATCTTTATTTCATTTTAGTTATGAGGAACTGTTTTGTTACATATACAGTACTGGCCAAATTATTAGGAATTTTTTAAAAATTTCATTTTTTGGTATAAAATGTTAAATTAAACCAATTTTAAACGTTGAAAAGTTATTTATTTCTACACAAGAATACATGGTCATTATTTAGCAATAGTTTAGTACTTAGTTTGACCCCCCTTAGCTGCCTTAAGGGCTGCGACACGCTTCGGCATGCCATGAATCAATTTTTTGCATAATTCCTTAATACGTGTAGAGTGAAACCAGACTTGAATAAGTCGCTCTATGAGTTGGTGTTTTGTTGTTATCGGCGTTTCATGGATTACGTCCTTTAAAATACACCATAAACTTTCGATTGGGTTCACGTCTGGAGAATTTCCAGCCCATGGGAGCAACCGAACACTATTTTCATGACACCATTTTTTAACCGACTTTGCCGAGTGGCATGGAGCTGAGTCTTGTTGAAAAATCCAACGTCTATTACCATACCATTCCCTTATTTGAGGCAGTAGACGTCTTCTTAGTACTTCTATATACTTGACTTGGTTCATATTCCCCTCAACAATGCTCAAACGACTAGTTCCATGCACAGAAATTGCTCCCCAAACCATGATCTTTTGTGGAAATTTCACCGTTTTCATCAGACACTCAGGCAAAAATTCTTCTCCAGGCCTCCTTCTTACACTTTGAACACGATCGTCAAGCACGGCAATCGTTGACTCATCGGAGAACACCACCTGCAATCAAAGAAAGCCCTGTGAAAGAGTCAGTGCATAGCGTATGAAGTACAGCTAAAACGAAGTACAGTATGACTTGCTGCTTTACAGATATTTTTACTGCAGTTTTATCACGTACTGTAAATACACTTCTATGCATACTGTATTTACTGTATTAACATTCTATTTAATGTTAAATATTATTCTTACCTGTTCCCAATCCTCACTAGTCCAGTTAATGTGTTCCTTTGCCCATGCGAAACGTGCCTTCTTCATAGCCTCAGTGAGCCTGGGCTTCTTCCTTGGGCGGTAGGCTTTGAAGCCGGCAGTTAGAAGCCTCCTGTTGACTGTTCTACGACTAATATTGATGCCATCAGCCGCTAGACTACTGGAAATGTTTTTGCAAGTAGCTCTTCTATTTCTAAGAGACAAAATTGCAATCTGTCTATCAGTTCTTGGAGTCGTTACCCTTTTTCTGCCGCATCTTCCAACCCTTTTGGGGCCTACATTTTCTCCAAATACCATTTTTTTCTTAATACGAAGTACTGACTGTGGTGAAACATGGAGTTTGGCAGCGATTTCCTTTTGTTTAAATGTAGAAGTTAATAAAACCTGTATTTGCCCAATTTTCCGTGGACTCAAGTCATTCTTTCGCCCCATTTTCAAATTCACTTAAAAACTGTAACAAATAATTGCCGAAATTGGGTAAATACACTATTTAAATTAAACGGTAGTTACAATGACACGTAAAAGAAAGAGAAACACACCCGCATCGCACGACAACCAAACGACAACTGACGAACAAACACGCTTCGTTCGACTAAAGAATTATGCAAAAAATTGATTCATGGCATGCCGAAGCGTGTCGCAGCCATTATGGCAGCTAAGGTGGGTCAAACTAAGTACTAAACTATTGCTAAATAATGACCATGTATTCTTGTGTAGAAATAAATAACTTTTCAACGTTTAAAATTGGTTTAATTTAACATTTTATACCAAAAAATGAAATTTTAAAAAAATTCCTAATAATTTGGCCAGTACTGTATATTCTAGCATTTTGTATGATTATATACAGTATATTATTGAAAAAAAAATTTTTGAGAGAGATTATTTTTATTTAGGAACAATATTAAGGCTAAGTTTACTTTAAATAGGCACAGTAATTATAGAAATAATAATGGCTCATTTAGACACCTTTAACGTAGTTACAGACTTTTTAACTGTAGGTTGCAGTGGTTTTATGGTTAAAATTTGGTCGGCAGCCAGATTACTAACTATGGTCAAGCTAAATTCATTAAAATTAATTTAGACTTACCACAAATGAAGTTGCCAGTTTTGTTACTAACTAGTCCATAAGTTTCATTTAGTTTCCAGATTTTAATTTTTATTTGTTAAGTCACTATTTAGCACACTGCTAAGTTATTTATTCATAGGGGCTATTTCCCAGACCTAGGTTTTGTAGTTTAAGTTAGGTTAGGGCTATATTGCCCTTCAGTTTTAATCTTCTAGGTACCTAGTTTCAATCTCTTACCTTAAGTATTTTGATTAAGCTACTTACACCTAGTTCCGGTAGGCCACTATTTAGTTAAACAGGGTTTTAGTTTTTAGTTTAATTGCAGTGGTTAATATTAAGATTTAAAGGTTGACTTTAAGTTGCCCGGTTAGTTGGGGAACTACAAGAATTTTTTATAAAAAAAACTAGCCCACTTGATTCAGCAGTCAAAATTTTTCAATGTTTAACAGAGCTGAGTTTTTCAGTCTCAAAAAAAACACTTTTTTTCTTCTTTTTGTTAATTAGGGAAACCCAACTTCACTAGTTGGTTGGTTTAGAAACAAGGGTTATTATTTTTTATTCTAAATTTATTTTGTGGTATTTTTTGGAAATATATGTGGTTATTTCTACACATCAACTTTTATATATATATATATATATATATATATATATATATATATATATATATATATATATTATTAGGGATGTCACGGGTACCTGATCGGGTAATGTACTACTCGATGATACCCGACCCGATCGGGTAATTGCTAAAAAATCGGGTACGGGTAGTAAAAACCAAATTCTAATTTAATTTTAATTTTATTGTTTTGCAGGTTTTCTGGATATATTTTTTGTATAATATTTTTTAAGAAAACATTCAAAATGGCAAATCGTAGTATGGTTTGGGACTATTTTGTCACTGATAAATTAGATAATAGTAAAGCCAAGTGCTTGAATTGCACACAGTTAATAAGTCGCGGTACTAAACCAACAAATTTTGGAACGTCTTCAATACCCGATCGGGTGTCCGTACCCAATCGGGTATTACATTTCGGGTACCCATACCCGATTACCCGGTAAAAGCGCTATCCGTTGCATCCCGTCTCATAGAAAATTTATTTTAAATTAAATCCACAAACTTCACACATTAGAACTAAAAAAATGTTCAAACTGATGTCTTGTGTTTTGGGACCATTTTATGGAATATGGAAGCGAGTTATCCTCGTGAGAAAAAGGCCTCCGGAGGCCCTTTTCCTCAAGTGTAACTCACTTCCATATTAGCCAGTGTGTGTTATTCTACCTGCAGCAAATATAAGGTTCCAAAACAAAGACGTACAAAAGGAATTAATTTGAACATTTGTTTTATTTCTAATGTAAATTTAATTTAAAATACATAAATTTTTCTCTGACACCGGACTTATGGGACACCTTGTATATATATTAGAGAGAGAATTTCATAAGCAATATTTATGCAGTTTCCAAAAAAGAAAAAAAAATTAATTCCACATATTTTACTTCAAAATCAGGGTTTCCCGAATTTTGTTCGGTTCCACCTACAGCAAACCTGAAAACTTACCATACTACCACCCGCAAATTTTTTCAGGGCACACCTATACATTACTTTTATTTTTACAGGTACCTTACGCATAATTAAATTACATGCATTATTTATTATACATAACACACAAGTGTATAATTTATTGTTGCATATAATGCACCATATATATATATATATATATATATATATATATATATATATATATATATATATATATATATATATATATACAGGCCCGGATTTAGCTATAGGCGAACTAGGCGATCGCCTAGGGCCTCGCGCCAAGCCATTTTGCGCGTTCTGTTCAAGTGATATTAATGATTTAGAACTCTATGAAAAACTTAAAGTACTTTGCAGGCTTATACCTGAGAAAACAGATCTCGGAAATGCACTTGTTTATATAGTGCAAAAACAACTAAGTGAGATTTATCCTAATGTTTATGTTGCACTTCGAATAGTATTAACCATCCCAGTTACTGTTGCTTCGGCTGAAAGAAGTTTCTCGCGTCTCAAACTTATTAAAACATATTTGCGTTCCACCATGTCTCAAGCGAGATTGCAATCATTAGCTATGTTATCAATAGAAAACGATATAACAAATTCATTAGATTATTCTCAATTAATTGAAGAGTTTAGCTCGAAGAAAAGTAGAAAAGCATTGCTGTAATATTCAAGGAGCATCTGAACCAAATATTAAAGCATTAATATTTAGCCTGATAAGTCGATCGCTCACTATTATAAAAAATGAAATGTCAACATCTCTTATACATCACATATGAAAAACGTTTGTATACTATGGAAAATCATTACCTATAATATTATATAAATCTTAGAAATCATTCTCTTATTTTCGATACAAATCTTGATTCATATTATAATTTATACTTATTTGTATGGTTTATTTATATTTCTTATACAATTTCCATGCGTGATTATTTTGGTTTGTTTTAATTTTTAAGTGCTGGCATAGTTCTGTCTATGCGGGATTCTAATATTGCTGGTATAGTACCGATAATTAAGTCCATATTTTCATATATATATATATATATAGGCCTAGGGCCTCGCAACTTCTAGATCCGACCCTGTATATATATATATAATATATATATTATATATATATATATATATATATAGTAATGTCTAATTAAAAATTAGAATGTTTTGGTTATAAGAAATTAAAAGAATATAATAATATTTAATAAATATAATTACGATAAATTATGGTTTGTCTATATTAAAATTATATTTAATTAGAATGTGTTGGTTATAAGAATTTAATAGAGAGTATAATGATGTTTAACAAATGTAATTAAGATAAATATTGGTTTGTTTATTGAAATTATAAAATACGAATTGGCAACACAAGGAGTCGGCCCGCAGATACTGGGTAGAAATACCCTCCAGTCACTGGGCGGCGTTGCGTTTACGAAGGTGTCTTTTGGGTGCTAAGATGTTTTTGTGTGAATTTAGAATAGGATTTCGTCTCTCTCCGACTTAAGTATTATAATTAAATCTCCCCCTCGCATTACCCCGTTTAACTAAGTCTTTTCGGCATAAATAAAGTAGTAAAAAGTGGTGTAATGAAGAGTATGATTAATCCCCGGTCTTCCCTTTGCATTGTTAACGGTTTTCACTCGGCCGCGTCTACCACGCATTTATAAGGCACGCGAAAAGCGAGTGAAACGCGTGTAAGGAGAATGATTAATGATAGAAGAAAAAGGAAAGTAAATAATTATACAAATGAAGGAAGGGGAATCACTATATGTATGTATGTATGTATATATATGGGCTACGTCGTAGCCGATGTCGTAACACCGCTTCCCGTTCATCAGCGAAGTTAAGCGACATTGGGTCTGGGTAGTAGTTGGATGGGAGACCGTCCTCCGCGTCCAGATTATGTAGCGACCCGTGGTTCGGATCCCACGTAAAGCCGTAGGTCCCCTCCGTTATATGACCTTAGATGTTTCGGAGGAGGTTAAACAACCCCAATATAGAATATATACTATACATATATAGATATATATGTATATAGACCTATATAAATTCTTTTTAACGAAAGAATCATATATTAAGATAGATGTGTAGTGTAGTGTAATGTCCCACACTTATATACTAACGAGAATTAACAAAATTTAATGAATTTAAACGAAAATGTTTCTGTACCACCTTCCAGAATATCTGGTACTACTCTCCAAACTATTCTCAATAGCAGTGATATTAACTGCAAAAATCAAACATTTCTCCTCATTATCAAACCTATTTGAAAATAAGTACGTTTTATATATATATAATATATATCACTAGAAGAGATGGTTTTATTGGACGTAAGTATAAAATGAATTACGTTTGAAGCTCTTTATCTCGTTCATTTCGGGAATTCGAGTACTTTCAATTAAAATTGTTCATCTTCACTTACCCCGTCACCCCCCCCCTCCCCACTGAATCGCCCCCTCCGTTATTACAAGGAGCGAAAGTACCGAGCGAGCGAGGGACTTAACACCGTTTCTCTTCCTCGTCTCCCCGTTTTGAAACGTCAGCCTCGAGCTCCGGAGTCGTCGCGCGACGTCCGATTGTCCAAGAATGGAGTGTTGTCGGACAGGCGCTGGTACAATAACGTTTATTCAGAAGGACACCCCTATAATTAAATTGTTTTCATTTCGCCTCATTGTGGATCGTCGACATCATATATATATATATATATATATATATATAATATATATACCTTCAACTGCAAAGAACACGCAGTAATGGTATCGCGTCTGACCGGCAATCGGAAGATCCCGGGTTCGATTCCCAGGTGGTTACCTCATTTTTTCATTTGTTCCGTTCTCTCTCTCTCGTCTTGCGCGGAATATCTCCTATACAAGCGTCGTTTCTTTACGTTATTTATACTGCGTGTTCTTTGCAGTTGAAGGTATATAATGTTACGGCATGGGGAGGTGCCCCTTGGGCATTGGTTTCTGCGAGTATGTAGAAGAATTACGGCATTTGGAAGAGTGAGGTCCATCGTGTAATGGTATCGCGTCTGACCGCAATCGGAAGATCCCGGGTTCGATTCCCAGGTGGTTACCTCATTTTTCATTTGTTCCGTTTTCTCTCTCTCGTCTTGCGCGGAATATCTCCTATACAAGCGTCGTTTCTTTACGATATATATATATGAATTCCACACTTAAACACGTGAAATAAATGAATGATGCAAACCCACAAGGATCTCCTTCTGGGTTTGCTTCCACCCGAATTGTTCATTCTGACGAAGGTCAAGCTTTTCACTCCACCTTAAACCTAAGTTTAACGTGGAATCCGAACCACGCCCCACCAACAGCCCACCGTCTTAACCACTAGGCCACCCAGGGTCCCCCATTTATCTACCAACCACTTTCTTTATTGTGTGGAAGGACGAACAGCTGGGTTTTGCTGCACGCCGCCTGCCGTCACCTGGTCTCGATCCCGGGACCGATGGATTCGTAGTCAGCGACGCTAACCACTACACCACCGAGGCGCATATACTATATATACACACACACTGTGTGTAACATAAATAAATAAACAAATAAATAAATATAAAATATATTTATATATTTATATATTTATTTGTTTATTTGTTTATTTGTTTGTTTGTTTGTTTGTTTGTTTCGCGTTCATACGATATGTGTAATTTCTAAGAGTATGTAATTAATAATTAATTGTCTTTCGTTAAATTTCTTCCCCACGAAACTTTGGTTGAACTATTTCAATTAAAGTTTGGTAATAAAGTTGGTACGAATATTCGCTGTGCCGAAATGGCTTTTGAAAAGGTGGATTCAGTATGGGAGTAGTTTATATGAAAGAAGCACAGCATAAACAGAATGAACTAAACCAAAGTTTTTGACTCTGTTCATCAGACGGAGAAATAATGAACTTGTGTGTGTGTAATTATATATACAGGGTGGTGCAAAAGTCTGGACCCATAGGCAATTTACTATATAAAAAATATCTTTCGATTTTTATAATCAGTGGTTTACGTTAACAAACGAAGAACAATACAAGCGCTAAAGGATAACATCACAACATAAATTGAAGCCATAAGAACGAATATTACTGTACTTACAAATGTGCAAAGGTCTTGTGTCAACCGAGTAGAAAAGTGTTTGGAAGAAGATGGACATCAATTCGAACACTTATTGTAAATTTTGAACTAGAACATTAAATTTAACATAATTTAGTCACTGGTGTATGGTTAATTAAATTTCATTTCATAATAAACTTCCTGCAGGCCACACTTTTTTTCCATATAAACCGCCTATGGGTCCAGACTTTTGCACCACCCTGTATATATACATACACTTTTTAACTGCAAACAACACACAGTATAATTAATGTAAAGAACGACGCTTGTGTAGAAGAGCGTTCCGCACAAGATGAGGAGGGAGAACGAACAAATCTTGTGCGGAACGCTCTTCTACACAAGCGTCGTTCTTTACATTAATTATACTGTGTGTTGTTTGCAGTTAAAAATGTATATATATGTACGGCATGCGAAGGTGCCCTCTCAGGCCATTGGTTTCTGCTCGTATGTAGGAGAATTACGACTTCTGATTGATCGAGGTCCATGGTGTAGTCACTGTAGTGGATAGCATATCTGACCGGCAATCGGAAGATCCCGGGTTCGATTCCCGGGTGGTACCTCATTTTTCATTTGTTCGTTCTCCCTCCTCATCTTGTGCGGAACGCTCTTCTACACAAGCGTCGTTCTTTACATATGTATATATATATATTAGAGGTGGAACGAATGTCAATTTGTGATATTCGCGAATGCGAATATTTTATTTTAATATTCGCGAATGCGAATGCGAATATTTACTAAAATTACTATTAGAATTAATATATTCGTTTTTCATCATTAGAATTGAGGTATTTAAAATTTTAAATGTTAACTTGTAAGAGTTTCGCCATAGAAAATTAAATAGGAATAAATTCCATTGAATTTTCTATGTTACCGGGATACGGGACGAGGACCCACTCTTATAATGTATCCCACCAACCTCTTTCCCCAACCTCCACCCTTGAAAGAGAATGACTATTTCTTTATAAATGCCACGGAGCATCGTTTAGTCGGCAAGAGAAATAAGACATTTCATTCATTGTGAAGAGTATTCCCAATCTTCCGATAATGGTATTGATAAAGAAATAGTTTAGGCACTCACTGGTTGACTCTTTCGTACTTGAATTCTCCTATTGGTAGATTATATTTTAGGAATAGTAGTTTTTCCGCTCTCTCCGCTGATAGTTTGGAGCGTTTTGTATCGTACACTAGACCGGCACCACTGAAAAGGCGTTCACTCGCAACACTGGATGGTGGACAAGCAAGAAAACACCTTGCTAATTGCGACAACTCTGAAAATTGTTCGGCATGCACTCTCCACCATTCCAGAGGATTTTCGTCAGTTGGCAGTCGTTTTTCCTTGAGATACTTGTCTAGATTCTTTGAAGATCGTTCTGAAATCCTTTCTCCAGACTCATCGTCACTGCTCGAGGAAAGGATTTCTTTCATAGCTTCGGCGACAGACGTGGACGGTTTTTTATCGCGCGGTTTTTCATCACGAAGGCCTGGAGATTGAGAATCTGTCTTTTCCTTACTAAGTGCTTCACATTTTAATCCAACCTCTACTTTAACCCTGTCCGTAACAAAAGAAGAGCTGAAAAATTTTACTTTGTATCTAGGATCTAAAAATGTAGCAATGTAGTACAAGTCGTTGTTTTCTGCTGAATCGAACCTTTTTGTTATTTCTGATAACATTGTTTCTCGCATCGCTTTGATCCCATGACTTTCTTCAGCTGTGGACAAACTGGACATCAATACTTTCTTCAGAGTGGTCACGATAGGAATGACGTCCGCTATTGATGATGAGTTGCTGCTGATATTTCTTGTGATATCTTCGAATGGTTGGAGTAGAGTAATGCATTTGTCCAGAGTTGAATTGTCTTGAAGTGTTAAAGGTTTGATCTTAGCGGTTGCAGTGGCATACAAGCAGAGAGGTTCATTGATAGCTTTCATTCTGATCATCATTTGCAGAGTACTATTCCAACGAGTAGGAACGTCATGAATCACAGAAAGCAGTGGAGCATTTATTCTAGCCTGAATTTTCTTAAACTCTTCTTGGGCCATGGTTGAATGATTGAAATGTGTCGCAATTGACCTACATTTTGAGATGACTTCAACGACTGCTTTCTGAGATGACAGAGAATTTTTGACAACAAGGTGCAATTGGTGACTGGCACAGTTGGTGTTGTTAACACCTGAAAGAAACAACGCTTTTTTCATATTAGCACCTGCATCCCTCATGACGCAGTGAACATCATCCGCGCACAGACTCCACTTCTCCAACAAATTGTCAAACACTTGGCTGAGATATTCCCCTGTGTGACGTTCAGAGAGGGGTTCAGCGCAGAGCACAAAACTCTGACGTTTGAATTCTTTGTCCACAGCGTGACTGGTCAGTGACAGCAACGAAACACCTGATTGTGTATCGGACCACTCATCGGTGGTGAAGGACAGTTTCGATGATTGTTTGAGGGAGCTGATATTGTCTCCAATTGTACTTCTGACAGAATCATACATTGTCTCACAAATTTTATCTCTGTAATACTTTCTTTGGCGCAGTGGATAACATGGCGCCGCTTCTTTCATGAGCCGCACAAAGCCAATATCTTCCACGTGAGAAAATGGAAGATCATCCATTACTAACATTTCTGCAATCTTACTGTCCATGCTCTTTGTTTTTGCGTTGTTCACATCCCACAATTTTGTCTTTTCAAGACACATTTCAAGAGTAGCTTGCTTCATCCTCGCAGCTGGTGTTGGAGATGCCTTCCTCTTCTTGCTACTTCTTTCGCTTCTTCTTCGGTCTTACTCATATTCTTATACTCTGCAGGGTGTTTGCTGTTAAGATGATTACGCAATCCAGACGTCGTTCTTCTTTTTCGCGAATAATTGGCTTTACAAAGCTTACACTTAGCAATATCATTTGATACTAACTCAAAATAGTCCCAAACGGCACTGGAGGACGCCATCACAAAGCACCTGACACAATGAATTGGGGGCAATTGAAGGCGACACAGGGTTATAGACGGACACTTGCACGCACCCTCACTCAGCCAAGGCTCGTGGGTAACTGACTCGCCAGGCTCCCGCACACCGACCCCTCTCAGACAGCTACAGCTGCATCTGCCGCTAGTCAGGAAAAAAACGTCGCTCATACGCACACAGCGACACACTGCGGGAAACAGACGTGGCAGCATCCAACAGTTTCATTTTCGCACCAACCGTTTCTGCGACAATTATAATGAAAAAAAACTAATGCATTACTTATAGCACGAAATATTCGCATTCGCATATTCGCACATCTAAATGCGAATGCGAATGCGAATGTTCAAAATGATGCGAATATTCGGTCCACCTCTAATATATATACTATATATATATATATATATATATATATATATATATATATATATATATATATATATAAATATGAAAATGAAAAGGTTTATTGGCAAACTATAGTCCATATGACAAATATTAATAATACAATGACAGTTCACATACTAAGGATAGAAATATATACAATTGATTAGAAATAATAGTCATGTCGAAGTTAAGTGGAGCTACAGACAGACGTTTTCGTACCAAGAATTTCATAGCTTAGAGGAGAAACGGCAGGACTCATAGATAGCTTGGATAATCGGTTGGTTGATGTTTTAATTCTTTGCGTTAGACTGTATTGAGCACGTCTTTTACCTCCGGGAAGCTCGGGTGGGACATTGCTGATAGCAAACATTTGCGAAGCTGAGCATCTCGAGAGTAATTTATGTAAGAGTCCAAAGACCTCTTATACAGCAAATTTAGGGTTCTGCCAGAACATTTTTTATAATTCACCCAGAGTTGCTGTCCGTGGAAATTACTGCAGGAAGTATGAAAGAGTGTCTTTAGCTTCACTTGTACAGAACCGAAAGTTCCTTATAGTCATATTCGCTTTAGCACAAAGGCTTCGAGATTTTCTTACATCTGAGTCATCACTCAAGGAGCAGGTAATAGTTTGACTCAAATACTTGAAGTAATTGAGGAAGTACAAGAGTTTTCCTCTCATTTTAAACCTAATATCAGCTGGCTGATTACAGCTTTTAGAATGGAATTGCATAACCTTAGTTTTTGTAACATTAAAAAGACCTTTAACAGAGGGACTTATCGACATAAACTATTTATCCTTGTGTTAATAAGTTATCTATACAACATCCCACTGTTGCCTCATTAAGTGAAGCAATTAATCCGTCAATATACACATTAAACAGCATAGGAGAAAGCAAGGCGCTTTGTTTCACCCCGCAAGGGGTATATTTATATACGAGGTTTGTTCAGAAAGTATCCGACTGATGCGATTATAGACAGAATATGGTACTTACAGGGTTTGGGGCTTAATCTCCCTCAAAGTACGCTCCTTCTGAAGCCACACACTTTTCAACAGTGGCAGGATCGTTGGGTAAACATTTTTCGAAAGCACTTTTCAGAATAGCCAAAATTTCTTTTAATGGTCTCAACATCATCGAATCGGTGTCCTTTCAGGGTTTCTTTTTTAACTTCGGGGAAAAAAAAAAAAAATTGCATGGAGCCAAATGTGGCGAATATGGAGGCTGTTGTCCAGCAGTTTTTGGCCGAAAACGATACCCCCCAAGTACAAGTTGCGACGAGTGTGATGGCTCGTTATCCTGATGAAGCATCTAGTCTCATGACTCACTTCCGCGGCCGTTTCCTCCGAACTGCTTCACGTAGACGTCTCAAAACTTCAATGTAAAATTCCTTGTTGATTGTTTGTCCCTGTGGAGCATATTCATAGTGCACAACATCTTCAACCTTCAGACATCGTAAGAAATCGCTGCAAAAAAAAAAAAAACACGTTTAACTTTGTCGGCTCACCACAGTGGACTGACGCTACACAATGAAGTGCAACCCTCTCACTCAACTTGTTTCGACACAGAGACATGTTTAGCACAATCACAACTCCAAGCGTGACCTTGTTCTAAAAATAAACACCCTGTCCGGATACTTTTTGAGCAGACCCCGTGTGTGTGTGTGTGTGTCCAGAAAAAAGTGGCTACCTTTTTCAACGGGCCAACAAAACCACAATTTCAAGGATAACGAAATGAAACACAAATCACGTTAAACCCTTTATTTTGTCCTCAAAATGAGAGGTGATGTATTTAAATCGGATTAGTAGTCTACAAATTAAGCTTAAACAATAACTTACCTCCTTGTCAGCTTTATTTTTTAATAACTAGAGACTTAGCTGAATATTACAAAAGTTTATAGTGAATAAAAACAATCAGTTGTGACCAGTTGTAGCCTTGTGTGCCAGTGGCGAACTGTTGTAGAAATGGTGTCTTGATCGAGTTCATTCAATGCTGTTAAAATGTACAAAAAGTTGACATTTTGAATAATTTGTCTGTAAACTTTGAACTAAATAAACATCCCCATATGAAATATATATAGATACACACACACTATATATATACAGGGTGTCCGAGAATTATCTGTACAAGTTTTGGCTGTTATTAAAAGTCAACCATGAAGTGTAGAAATTCCAGTGTTGTCCCATTTTACAGAGAATCTCAAGTTTTTTCTGATACCAAGTTTTGACAAGTTTTTTAGAAGTTCCAGTGTGTCCGAACATTATCTGTACAATTTCATCTTTTAATAAAATTCTTGATAACACACGTAAAATTCTTAAACAAGATTATTTAGAATCTGTATTTTCAAAAGTTTCTTTTATTAAAGTAACGTTGTTACAAACATTCGATATGTGCACCATTAGTGATTCGCAAAACATCCAATCGATACTCCAAATGTTGCCATGTACGCTGCAGCATATCCACATCAATTCGCTCAATAGCAGCTGTGATTCTTGCTTTTAAATCATCAATGTCTGTCACCCGCGTACAAAAAAGAAAAAACTTGTCAAAACTTATCAGAAAAAACTTAATGAGTTTCTCTCTAAAATGGGACAACACTGGAATTTCTACACTTCATGGTTGACTTTTAATAACAGCCAAAAATTGTACAGATAATTCTCGGACACCCGGTATATATATATATATACACTATTTGGTGTTTAATCTTCTGTTGCGATGAAATTGGGATAGTGTTCTTGCAACTATGCAATGATGGGCCGGGACCGATGAAATGGAGCGTCGTCTTGTTGGAAAAACATAATATCTTGGGTAAGATGTTTCATGAAATTGAAAGTTCCGATGATAATTGTCACAGTAATGTTATGAATCGATTTTCATACCTTTATTGACCAAACCTAAACGAGAAACACTAACAGAAACCATTACAGACTGATTGAAGTGATGTCTTTCTCTGGAAGGAGTCTGCTTTTTGGAATGTCTTGCTTTTTTCTTACATTAGCGTACACTCAATCGTTTTGCATATTTCGAGACCGTTCAATACTCGAAACCTTTTCATCCATAAACCAAATGATAGTCCAAAGTTTTCGATCAAATAACGACGTGTCTGTTCACATATGCTATGCACTTTGAATCACTTGGATGATTTTAGACCAAGGTCTTTCTCTACAATGTCTAAACGTACTTCACTTATTAGCCTGCCTAGCTTAACCCTCTATATTTAATATAACACAACAATACACCAACTGGCATATATATATATATATATTAATATATATATATATATATATATATATATATATATATATATATATATATATATAGGGTGTCCCATAAGTCCGGCATCATAGGAAAAATAATAAAAAAAGGCAAAACAAAAGCTTTTATTTACAGAACGTGCTCAATATGTCCACCATTGTTTTCAATACACAAATTCAGACGTGATACCCAGTCAGCAAGCACACGGTGAATGATGTCAGGAGTAATGGTGTTACATGCCCCAATAATGCGCTGCCGCAAATGTTCAACACTCCTAATTTCCTCTGCGTATACCAGCGCTTTCAAGTGGCCCCAGAGATAAAAATCTAGTAGCGTGAGATCCGGGCTTCTAGCTGGCCATTCCACAGGCCCTCGACGTCCTATCCAATGACCAGGGAATTGTTGGTACAGGTATTCCCTTACTTGGGTGCTGTAATGTGCAGGAGCGCCGTCTTGCTGGAACCATGTTGGGAAATTTCCTTCTTCGTTCAAGACACTGGGAAATGCTTCTTCCTTGAGCATACGTAGGTAGGTGCCTCCAGTGACATGTTCATCGAAAAAGGGGGGGCCTATGATGCGATCCTTCCAAATGCCACACCATACCATCACCCGAGATGCACCTTGTTCCTTTGAAGAGGTATACCAGTGAGGGTTGTTTTGAGACAAGTAGCGAGTGTTCTGTCGATTTACCTCACCATTTCCATAAAAAACAGCCTCGTCACTGAACAGAATGGTGGACGGGAAAATGGCATCCCGAGCGTATGAATTATGGTTTGTAGAAATAGAAAAATATGAATTTCTCCTATGATGCCGGACTTATGGGACACCCTGTATATATATATTATATATATATATATATATATAATATATATATATATATATATATATAAATAAATAAAACCTACTGGTGTATATATACCTAATATATATGTGATATGTGATAATTTTGTCCGTTAAGAATCGGACCTATGTTCATATGAAGTTTTTTACTGGGGATGACCTCAGCTATAAGCTCCCGAAGTTATGATATTTCGTCGTGACACCCTGTATGCATATTTATAGATATATATATATATATATATATATATATATAACTGCAAACACGCAGTATAATTAACGTAAAGAACGACGCTTGTATAGGAGATATTCCGCGCAAGACGAGAGAGAGAGAACGAAACAAATGAAAAAATGAGGTAACCACCCGGGAATCGAACCCGGGATATTCCGATTGCCGGTCAGATGCGATAACCATTACACCATGGGCCTCACTCTTCCAAATGCCGTAATTCTTCTACATACTCGCAGAAACCAATGCCCCAAGGGGGCACCTCCCGCATGCCGTAACATTATTACATTTAACTGCAAACACGCAGTATAATTAACGTAAAGAACGACGCTTGTATAGGAGATATTCCGCGCAAGCGAGAGAGAAAACGAAACAAAAAAAAATGATGTTACCACCCGGGAATCGAACCCGGGATCTTTCTGCGAGTATGTAGAAGAATTACGGCATTTGGAAGAGTGAGGCCCATGGTGTAATGGTTATCGCATCTGACCGGCAATCGGAAGATCCCGGGTTCGATTCCCTGGTGGTTACCTCATTTTTCATTTGTTTCGTTCTCTCTCTCGTCTTGCGCGGAATATCTCCTATACAAGCGTCGTTCTTTACGTTAATTATACTGCGTGTTTGCAGTTATATATATATATATATATATATATATATATATATATATATATATATATATATATATATATATATATATGCATACAGGGTGTCACGACGAAATATCATAACTTCGGGAGCTTATAGCTGAGGTCATCCCCAGTAAAAAACTTCATATGAACATAGGTCCGATTCTTAACGGTTATGGAGCTATGGATGTTTGAATTTCAAGCATGCGCATGCGTGACCTTGAACTGAATTGACAGTTACTTACCGAACTAACTACGCAGTAGTGTTGTGTTTCACAGCGTGCAGTTGATGTTTTGTGCTTTCAGTATGACTTTTACGTTTTCAAATGCAGAATATTCCGATATGGTGTACGTTTACGGATTTTGCAATGGAAATACTACTGCTGCTGTCGCTGAATACCAGCGACATTTTCCAAATCGAAGAATTCGGATCGACGAGTGTTTAGCAACGTTTTCCGGAGATTGCGTGAGAGTGGTTCATTTCCTAGCGTTACTGTTTTCTCTGAGCGTCCGGTACAAGATGTGGCTGAACAAGAAAACATTATCCAGATCGTACAGCGGAGTCCTCATGTTAGTACGCGAAGGATTTCCACACGTCTTAGGTCCTCAAAAGAGAGTATGTAGAACGTTACACGAAGAAGGCATGTATCCATACCACGTACAGCGCGTTCAGCACCTCCAACCTGAGGATCGTGCCCAACGGCTGGAATTTTATAATTGACTCAATGCCGATCGACAGTTGCTTCGATACGTCTTGTTCTGTGATGAGGCTCAATTTACCCGCGACGGTGTCAACAACACACGCAATTCACACGTGTGGTCAGAAATGAATCCTCATGGCATTGTAGAAAGTAATGTTGAACATCAGTTCAACGTTAATGTGTGGTGTAGTATTCTCTACGGTCAGCTGATTGGTCCGTTTATCTTCGAAAGTGGTCTTGCAGAAATCGTAGATAAATGTCACCTGTAAGACGAATTGCCGCCACTGTTAGAAGATGTACCTTGGCAACGCTATTGCGTATGTACTTCCTAACGAGACTTCCCAACGAGGCTTCCCATTTTAGCCGTGCAGTGAGAAACATCGACCAGGGAAGTGATCATCGAGATGCGATCGGTCGTGGTGGTGCTCAAAATTGGCCACCGAGGTCTCCGGACCTAACCCCTCTGGATTTTTATTTGTGGGGACGCATGAAAGAGCTGGTACACCAAAGAAAAGTGGAAACACGAGATGCATTGCTCCGTCGCATTTTGGATGCTGTAGCCCTCATAAAGGACAATCGTAATGAACTAATACGAGCTGCAGCGCGATTCACAAACGAGCCGCGTATTGAGGCCGAGGGTAGTCATTTTGAACTGTTTTTGTAAATTAATGAATAAAAACTTTAAGCGAAGAAATAGCTGCTAAACATTTATTCTTATTTTTAAACATCCGTAACTCCATAACCTTTAAGAATCGGACCCATGTTCATATGAACTCTCTGAATGGGAATGACCTCAGCTATAAGCTCCCGAAGTTATGACATTTCGTCGTGACTAACCCACAGTTGCTACCCATAAATATACAGGGTGAATTATAAAAAGGCTCTTGCGAAACACTAAACTTGGCTTCTCAAATGTTCGCTAACCGCAACATTTCAAACCTCTCTGAGGTGACAAGACGTGCTCAATACAGTCTAATGCGAAGAATTCAAAACGCGGTTAATCTAAATGTCGAAGCTATTTGTCATTCCTGTTTTATGCCTTCTCGAGTGTAGACGTCTTGGTATGAAAGTGTTTGTCGAAAACTCCACTTAACACCAACGTGGTGGCTTTTTCATTACTTAAAAAAAATTGTTATTATTAGCTTTAACTAACTAAAGAAGGCTGGGGACCCTGATCTTCAGGTGATCCAAAACAAGTAATAGTGAAATTAGGCTTATAAGGCTAACTAACGAAAATATCACGACTCAACCTAACCAATCGTTAGGTCAACTGTACGCCCTTGACGATTGGTTAGGTTAAGTCGTGATATTTTCGTTAGTTAGCCTTATAAGGCTAACTAACGAAGGCTGGGGGCCCTGATCTTCAGGTGATCCCTTGTTTTATTACGTGTATTATTTTTTATTTGTCCTAATTTTTTTTAGTTTTTAAATTTATTGTTTAATTAGTTGTATCATTTATTACTTCGATGAATATTGTACTTTTTTATGAGATTTGCCTCCTGCCAAAAAGTTTATCATTATACACACACACACACACACACACACATATATCGGTGGTGTAGTGGTTAGCGTCGTTGACTACGAGTCCATCGGCCCTGGGATCGAGACCCGGTGACAGAAAGCGGCGCGCAGCAAAACCCAACTGTTCATCCTTCCACACACTAAAAACAAATTGGTTGATAAATAAATGGGTACCCTGGGTAGCCTTGTACGTTAAAACTGTAGGTCTAAGGTGGAGTGACGAGGTTGACCTTCGTCAGAATGAACAATTCGGGCGGAAACAAAACCAAGGTTAACCAATCAAGGTGTATATATCGATCGATTTAGTTTACGACAATATTCTCTCACCCTTATCATTGGGCTTCAGTACGTAATGTATCGGTGATTGCTTTCTGAGCTTAATACTATTTGATGGTCTATTGTAAATTTTAGTTTATGCGAATTGTGGTTTAAATTATGAGTAAGTTTAAAATTGTTGTCCATAGTCATTCCAGTCTTCAGTTTTGGGGACCGACATTTTTCTTTAAAGAGCGTGACATCTCACGCAACAAAGAAGGGTTCGGACGAGGCTTAGCCTTCGGAGAGTAAAGGACAAATACGTCTGAGCAGTAACCTTATTTTTTTAGTTTGGTATAGGTTAGGTCTTACATATTGGCTATTAGTATGTTGTTATTATTTTAATCGTACGTACTTCCTTATTTCTTGTACGTGGATCGTATAAGAACGTTGTTTATGTTCGTTCGTCGCCTCCACTGGAGTTTTCCATCCGTGTTTGACCGTAAAACGACTCTGATGCTCAGGTGAGTTAGATAGCAGGGTCAGAGCACGATCCGGCGTTTTTCACCCCTGAATGAATTATAACTGCATCCAGAAGCGGCCAGGAGATACCGATCATATTCGCTTCGAACCCCTTTGTTCATTTAATAATTTACTTTCTTAACCCCATATTATTTATATTGCGCGAAATACCAGAATACAAATGCAATTCTGAGACAGTAGTTCATAATAATAGCTTAACCTAACTTAATGTATTGCTAAGAATTATAGATTGTCTCCGAACTGAGTCTAATTCTATAATTTTTATCTATATTTGCAATAATATCTGTGAAGATTCAATTTACATTTTGTAAAAGTACTCGCGGATATATTCTAGTTCTTCAACTCTCACATGGGAACCAAAATTTATGAATCCTGCCAATAATTCATTGAAGATAAATGGTGCTATGTGGAAATACATTTCTTCAAATTGACGATCGAGTTGCTTTGCACCGAAGACATAATTTCGCAAGAAATTTACGACTTTTTCTTTTTTAAGATTAAACAACAGAATTTTATGTAGGCCCTATGTATGGAGTTGTTTTCCTATGTCCGGTTTCGGAAAAAGTACCCCAAGAAACATTGTTCTACGGATTAGTAATTTCTTAAGCTTTTCAGGAATATTATGAGACACGAAGTTACTAACAGGTAATATGATACTATGTTCTTTAAAAAATTTATTTCTACAACTTTTCCAAAACTGGACACACACACACACACACACACACACACACACACACACATATATATATATATATATATATATATATATATATTAGATAATATTACATATGAGGAGGCGATTGGTAGACCTTAATCGACCAGGGAAGTACTCGGGGAAGAACATTAGGTAGGAGACGAGGAGTGCTGCAACTCTCGTTTCTCCTGCCACTGTCCTCCTCAGCTGATCTTTCTCTATGTTTCATCTACCGTGAGCAGTCCAGCACGCTCTCAAACACACACTTCTCTCACAATTCCTCACTACGCACTCGTGCATCTTACACACTACACAATCTTTTCAAAATCAAAAACACCAAAAAAAATTTGCCTTGAATTTTGCTCTTCTTCCTCTATGAATGTCGGAGGTTTTGGGGGCATTCGCCCTTTGTTCCTCTCCTTCCTGCATAAATAAATAAATAAATTATTTATATAATTTCGTACAGTAACTGTATGAATTTTTAGCCATTAAAAATAGTTATTCTCTTCCTGTAGCATTATTTATGTTGTTGACGTCATGTTTACGATTTGCTGAAGCTTTTGTGCCGGAAATTGAAATGCGAGACTGTCATCGAAATGTGCTTACATTAACTAATCCGGAGCAGTTCCATTTGATTAGCAATTAATATTCAATTAAAATTTTTAATGGAAAACGGTTGGCAACATTGAATCCCATTTGTGACGTTTTGTTTACAGTTATCGAGATATCGATTTCTTCGCTAAAAAATTTACGTCATACGTTCCGTATAGATGAAGTATATATAGGTAAGGCGGTACCTTAATTTTAGGGGATTTTAAAGATTAAGTTTTTCAATTTATCTTTAACTTTGCGTAAAACAATTTCTTCGAGTATTAATTGGTTAAAGGGACGGATAAATGTTCCTCCTTTCAAGTCTGCGGTGACAAATGTACCCAATGAAAGTCACTGAAATTAAGTAGAACTTGAAGGATGAATATTCTTCGTTGCTTAATTGTTTTGAAAATCCACAAACTTTGTCACATTCTTTAATAGTAATTTTACAAGTTTTTTCATTATTCACTTGTTTTTGCGTTTCTACGGTTCTGGTTCTCAACCACCGCCTCTTCATTTGTGTGTGTGCGCGTGCGTGCTCTTCCTCTCTCTCTCTCTCTCTCTCTCTCTCTCTCTCTCGTGCATGACGGGGACTGCGAAAAAAGGGACTGGCTCAGAGTGAAAACAAATATTTCTTTGCAATTCCCCTCACTTATCTTCACCCTTTAATTACTTTGGTCCTCGGTTTCCCTTTGCGGAGTAAGTGCCAGTTGTTTATAAAGAAAATTGCTAACACCGAAAACAGTCCATTTTTCCAGAGCTTTGAAACCTCATTAAAAGTTAGTAAAAGGGTACATATATAATCATAAAGGGGACTCTATACATTACTTTCCTTTACTGGGCTTTAATTTCATCAGTGTTTATTGGAAGATTTTAATTCATTCTCGCGCGCTGATATACAGGGTGTCCTATAAGTCCAGTCGCATTAGAACTAAAACAAATGTACGAACTAAAAGGAGGACATAAATTTGAACGTTGATACGATGTTCCAAACTTAAACGCGCAAGTGCCAAAGCCTTTGGTATGATTTGTGGACAAAGAGCACGGATATTTTCTTTAAGGTCTTCAATGGTACGTAAACGGTCAATGAACACGACATACTTAAGGTGACCGCAGAGAAAAAATCTAGGTGTGAAATGCGGGGAACTTGGTGACCACTCGATTCGTCCCCTGCGCCCAATCCATCGACCAGGGAGAACTTCTGTCTAACGTCGCACCTCACGGCCAAAATGAGGTGGTGCTCCATCCTGCTGAAAATACAACCGATGGTCGAACGCTTTCAAGATTCAAGGATACAGCAGAATGCTGACCAGGTCGTGGTTTATTGGGATTACGACGGTGAAATTCTTCAGCTGTCTGTCTTTGGCTGAGACCAGAAGCGTGCAAAAGAACAATTTCCGCCTTTTCCTGAGGAGTGTAACTCGCAATGGCTAACACGGAAGTGTTCTTCTACCTGCAACAACAAAAAAGGTTCCAAAACAAGACAATTATTAATTTGAACATTTGTTTTGGTTCTAATGTATTTTCTAAATTTAATTTAAATTAAATTTACAATGAGACCGGACCTATGGGACACTATATATATATATATATATATATATATATACATATATATATATATATATACAGGGTGTCCTATAAGTCCGGCATCATAGGAGAAATTCATATTTTTCTTATGCTCGGGATGACAATTTCCCGTCCACCATTCTGTTCAGTGACGAGGCTGTTTTTTTATGGAAATGGTGAGGTAAATCGACAGAACACCCGCTACTGGTCTCAAAACAACCCTCACTGGTATACCTCTTCAAAGGAACAAGGTGCATCTCTCGTGATGGTATGATGTGGCATTTGGAAGGATCGCATCATAGGCCCCCTCTTTTTCGATGAACATGTCACTGGAGACACCTACCTACGTATGCTCAAGGAAGAAGCATTTCCCAGTGTCTTGAACGAAGAAGGAAATTTCCCAACATGTTTCCAGCAAGACGGCGCTCCTGCACATTACAGCACCCAAGTAAGGGAATACCTGTACCGACAATTCCCTGGTCATTGGATAGGACTTCGAGGGCCTGTGGAATGGCCAGCTAGAAGCCCGGATCTCACGCCACTAGATTTTTATCTCTGGGGCCACTTGAAAGCGCTAGTATACGCAGAGAAAATTAGGAGTGTTGAACATTTGCGGCAGCGCATTATTGGGGCATGTAACACCATTACTCATGACATCATTCACCGTGTGCTTCATGACTGGGTATCACGTCTGAATTTGTGTATTGAAAACAATGGTGGACACATTGAGCACGTTCTGTAAATAAAAGCTTTTGTTTTGCCTTTTTTTATAACATATATATATATATATATAATATATATATAATCATCTTTGAAGAAGAACCACAAGGGGAAAGTATAACGGATTTCAACTTTACGACGGACGATATTACACAAGCCATAGGGGAACTAAAAACACACACAGCGGCAGGACCGGATAAATAGAATGCCACACTGATCAAAAACTGCAAGAATGCAATTGCTGAGCCCCTATACTGGATATGGAGACGATCACTAGACACGGGAGAAATACCGGGCATCCTGAAGAGCGCGAACATAGTTCCAATATATAAAGGAGGAGATCGATCCGAGGCCAAAAACTATAGGCCAGTATCGCTTACATCCAATCTCACTAAAATATTTGAAAGAATAGTTAGAAAGAAAATCTATGACTTTTTAGAAACGCAGAAAAAATTCAATGATAACCAACACGGGTTTTGGTCAGGCAGATCATGCCTATCACAACTAATGGAACACTACAACATTATTATTGATTCATTGGAAAGTAATGAAAACTATGATGTAATATACACAGACTTTGCTAAAGCGTTCGACAAGTGTGACCACGGAATCATAATACATAAACTGAAAGATATGGGAATAACAGGAAAAGTAGGGAAATGGGTATATAATTTCCTTAGTGAGCAGCGGCAAGTCGTTACAGTACAAGGAGTATCTTCTTCAGAATCAGAGGTCCTCAGCTCAGTACCACAAGGAACAGTATTAGCTCCACTACTCTTCATAATCATGCTAACTGACATAGACGAGGAAGTTACCAGAGACAGCACAGTAACATCCTTTGCGGATGACACAAAGATCAGTAGAAAAATAAGAAACCCAGGAGACAAGATACCTACAAACCGACATGAACAGAATCTACAAGTGGACGGAAGACAACAATATGAAGTTTAACACCGAGAAATTTCAGCTATTACGGTACGGAAAAAGAGAGGACGTAAAATCCATGGAATATTATACCCCAAATGGACAGGAAATTCAGAGAAATCCCAAAGCAAAAGATTTAGGGGTTGTAATGACGGATGATGCGAAATTTGAGACACAAAATAAGATGATAGTAAACAGAGCAAAGAGAATAACGGGACAGATATTGAGAACCTTTAAACGAAGGGATAGGAATGTAATGATTCCTCTACTAAAAACCCTAATAATACCCAAATTGGGATACTGCTCGGTCCTAACATTCCCATATAAAAAAGAAGACATTAGACAGCTGGAAGGGATCCAGAGAAGCTTCCCAGCCAAGATCAATGGGTGCAAAGAACTAAATTACTGGGAAAGGTTACGCGAACTCGACCTATACTCACTGGAAAGGAGAAGAGAGAGATACACCATTATTTACATTTGGAAAATAATGGAGAAACTAGTCCCGAATCTTACTCTGAACCCTATAACTCCCCAAACAACGGTGGACAGTAGAAACGGCAGACTGTGCCGTATTCCCAAATTGAAGGCGAGACAGGGCACATCCTTAACCCTGAAAGAAAGTTTTGTAGTGAGAGGACCAAAACTGCTTAATCAGTTGCCCAAAGACCTAAGAAACACAAAGGGAGTTGCAGTGGAAATCTTCAAAAGAAGTCTAGACGCCTGAATCAGAACAATCCCCGATGAGCCGGGCGTACCTGGCTATGTGGGGTGGAGAGCGCAAGAATCAAACTCACTACTTCACCAGGCCAATTCGAGGAGGGGCGACAAGCTTGACCTTCGCGAAATGAGAGATCATCACGCGAACCTTTGTAAGGTAAGGTGTATATATAATATATATATATATAATATATATATATATATATATATACAGTATATATATATATATACACATATACACTATACACATACACACGCAGGGTGTCCCATATATGCACTAAAAACCTTCAGAGGAAAAAGAAAGAGTATCGATTCGGGGCTTTCATAAGTATTTAACAAAAAAACATTTTCAAGGTAGGTCTCAGACCAAATTGTGTGTTAAAAGCACATGAAAGCGCTGTCGATATTGTTTGTCTTTTTCTTTGGATTTTAGTGTACACTAGCGGAGCGACCCGGCGTTGCCGGGGTGGATGTTGAACGCGCGCGCTCTCTCTCTCTCTCTCTCTCTCTCTCTCTCTCTCTCTCTATATATATTATATATATATATATATATATATATATATATATAATGCCCGGTTAGGTCAACTGAATGCCCGATTAGATTAATTGAATGCCCGGGTACGTTAATTGAATGCTCGGTTAGGTTAATTGTACACTCTTGACGATTGGTTAGGTTAGATCATGATATTTTCGTTAAAGCCAACGAAAATATCACGACTTAACCTAACCAATCGTCAAGGGCGTACAGATGACCTAACTGGCATTCAATGAACCTAACTGGGTATTCAATAATTTTACCATAGGTTTCGTAATGATCTTGATGACGTCATTTAACGTTTTAAAATTAATTATTTAATTTATTAACACCCACGTGCACAACCTCGGGACCTAATCAATGTGTGTGTGAAGTTTCATGTTTGTAACTGCTTCCATTTTGGAGTTATGGCTGATGGCTGGAACACACAGACACACACGTCTTTTTATTGTTATTATTATTATTATTTTATAGATAAACAATAGACTGGTACAAATTTATAACCGAAAGACTTCCGAAAATCAACAATTTTTGATAAAGAAAAGGGGAAAATTGGTTTTGTAGGCCTAGGGGGTCCGAAATTTTCATAAAATGGAAAATAATTGCTATTTTCTTACTTACAGCGACAGGCATAGTGATATTAGGATACCTAAGAGAAATTTCGTAATATTTTAAAGTGGGGAAAATAAATAATTTTCTAAAAATGATCTTCAACTATAAAAGCACATCTAATCAGATAACTTAACGTATTTCTATGACAACTAAAAAATAGAATGATAAATCAATATCCTATGAAATTGTTGTGTATACATAAAATTATTTGTACAAAAGCCACAGTAATAAAACGCACAAAAGTCACGGTAAATAATTTCGAGTGTGGCTCGTTTAACTTTAAACTCGTGTTTATTTAAATTGCCCGTTTTAATTATGTAATTGTTTGTATTGAATCGATAAAGAAATCTTTTGTGAATCGAAAAATGTTAAAATTATAACATCAAAATATTTTGTATAAAAATCATCGAATTTTAAAAATGCATGTTTGTTTTTATTTTTTTGCAAAAAGTTCTTTATGAATTTTAAAAATATATACTTTTTTAAATTGAATCGATAAATAAATCTTTTTTGAATCGAATGATATTAAATGTTTAGTAAATATTGACTTATTTTGTGCCAAAATTCTGATTAAAAATTACAAATTAAAAATTAAAAAAATGCGTGTACAGGCATGGGAAGAACTGTACCCCTAAAAGGGGGGGGGCAGGATTTATGTTAGGGAACTTTTTTTTGCATGGGCACTGCAGAATAAAAAGACGCATCGAATGGTGAAAACCGCATTGTTCTACACCAATTGTAGCGACCTGTAGGTGTGCGCAAAAAACTGCTACATATATATATATATATATATATATATATATAATATATATATATATATATATATATATATAAGGTTTCATTTCTGAAATAGTATATTAGATGTTTCCCGCATTTTAGTGATATTTATATATATATATATATATATATATATATATATATATATATATATATATATATATATAATATATATATAAATAAAAAATGAAGTATCTTCTTACAGCTTGCTTCGATATTATATAATCATGTATGCGATTATGGATCTATATATCATTCTTGCAGAACAAAGTTCTTCGAAAGTATTCTGCAACACCTTAAGTTGAGTAACTGCGCCCTTCATAATTATTAATCTTGAAGTGTAGATTATATAAATTTCCTTCTGCAACTTAATGCATTATAGGAAGATTGCAACTTCTTACGTCCATTCTTTGTCGGGATATTGCATAAATTTATATTCTGTCCTAAATCCTATATAATTTATGTGTGCTTATTACACCAATTTTACTTGTATTGAATAATACTTTGGAGTACGTAATCTCCTATACCGGAAAATAATATGCATTGTACCATCAAAATAAAAGTCTGCAATACGCTGCACTTGTAGGCCCTACATACATTTTGTCCCTAAAAAGTGGCTTTTTTTTTCTCCCACCGGGCCAACAAAACGACAATTCCAAGGATAACTAAATGAAACGAGGACATGAATGTCAAAGGGTTAATATGTTCCGAGTTTACGGGTACACGCTATACTACGAGTATAGCATAACTCGACCGCCTAAGGGTCAACTTTGGGATCACTCGTCGATTCAGGGTAGGCCTAGGTTAGGCTAGTTAGTGGCTTAGTGTATTGTTATGGGTTGTAGAGGGCTAGGCTATGCAAGCGTATAAGTGAAGTACACCTTGGCCTTGACGGCAATCGTTTTGATTTGGCAGCGAGAGAAGGAAGATAGTTAAATGTGCCATAACAACTCTCATAACATAACAGAATTAACAAAGGAAGACAAAATGGCTATCAAACTTCACAAAAAAAAAGGTTTCGGTGCTAAAAGAATAGTAAAACAGCATCCTAATCGACATTGGTTTGTACGTAGTGTGTCACGTTTGCTGGAAGTGTGTGCGTCACGAAAGCCGGAAAGTGGACGACCGCGTACAGCAAATATTGAATTTGTAAGTAAACTTATTTGTAGCCAAGAAAACAAACTTCGTTCAGATTTGAGTGTACGGAGGACTGCTAATCGCACCGGTATTCAAAAAAAGTTCAGTGCATCGAATTGCGAAGAAAGACCTCAGTCTGAAAGGATTTAAGCGATTCCAAGTGCATTGCATATCTGAACAATCCAAAGGTTTAGATCAAATAACGAAATAACGACGTCTCTATCATTTGATTTACGGATGAAAAGGTTTTCAATATTGAATGGCTTCGAAATACGCGAAACGATTGAGTGTACGCTAACGTAAGAAAAAAGCAAGACATTCCAAAAAGCAGGCTCCTTCGGGAGACACCACCACTTCAGTCGAGACTCTGATGGTTTCTGTTGGTGTTTTTCGTTTGGGAAAAACATCCATTGTTTTCGTCAATAAAGGTTTGAAAACTGATTCGGAACATTACTGTGACAATATCTTGCGTAAGATGATGCCAGTGATAGTATTTGTCAACAAGATGGCGCTTCATGTTATCGGTCCCGGCAAACCATTATGTACTTGCAAGAACAATGTCCCGATTTCACAACACCACAAGATCAGCTACCAAATATTCCGGATTTAAATCCCGTTGACTATTTCGTATGGGGACGTTTAGTTGACAAAAGTTTACAGACAAAATATTCAAGAGGTCAGTCAACTTCGAAAGTGCCTTTTAACAGCCTGGAATGACTTCGATCAGAACTCCATTTCTACAGCAGTTCGCCAGTGGCACACGAAGCTACAATTGGTCAGATAATAATAGAGAACACGCTAAACACTTCCTACGTTAATGTTCCATTTGTTTTTGCTCATTGGAAACTACAAAGAAGTTGATAAGGAGTGTAATTAATAAAAAGCTATTTTTTATAACAACTTAATTTGATTTAAACAGACTACTAGAGACTTAAGTTGACTTTGTAGAGAATCTACCTTTCATTTTGAGAATATTATAAAGGGTTTAATATGAATTACATTTTATTTCGTTCTCCTTGGAATTGTGGTTTTGTTGGTCCGATGAAAGAGGTGGCTACGTTCATGTATGAATCTCTCCGACTTTTCAAGATGAAAAAGCTGCCCTTATCAGGGTTCAAACCCATAATCGCATCTTTATATTATATATATATATATCACAATTTGAATTGAAGTATTAATCTTGTATTTTCTGCACTTCTGAAAGCGAGGAAGAATTTATGCGCTGTTAAATATACAATATGCAGTCATTTACATTACATACAATTAACGAAGTATATTTTGAAATTAAATTTCGGCTACATATCTCGCCGCGTTCGACTTCATTCACATTAAATAGGGTATACGACCGCTATTAATTGGCATTAGTGTCCCCCGAAATTTTAGTCAATAAACTTTGTCTATGATGCTAACCTTTATGGACACGCTGTAGTGTTATTTCGATAGCAATATATAGGAATTACTTATGTAGATTGCCATAACAACGATAGAAATTATTCGTTTGTCTTGAGACGAATGTTAAGAACCACAAATGAAGGATAAAAACTAACCACATTCTACGCTATTAATTAACGTTTTGGACTTTTATGCTCTGACAACATTTCCAGCAGTAACTATGTTTCGTGTACAAATGGAGTTAAAAGTTTTTCTCTTTTGTGCATTTGGGAATAAAGCAAGGCTTGTTGAAAGGTTTTGTTTTTAGAATTACAAGATGTATTATAGCCTACTTTGTGTGTGTCGTATTTAACTTGGCATTTCTTGTGTGTGTGTGTGTGTGTGTGTGTGTGTGTGTGTGTGTGTGTGTGTGTGTGTGTGTGTGAGAACTGGGCATAAGTGAGGTCGAGTGTGTGATAATTCACAGATGTGACACTTTTTTTAATCTAGAATGTTCCGAGGTACCAAATGTTTAATTTTTTATTAAATGTGATTTTAACGACAATAAAATATTTGTATAACCTAACCTAATCAGGACTGGCATAAGGAGGTACTCCCTAACTAACCTAACAGAAACCATCGTTCAAGCACTCATTTGCGTCCGAAACACTTAACTTATCACGCCATTCTCGGTTCGATGGTACTGAGGTTTGGTTAATTAGTTTTTTAGATAGGGATTTTAAAAAATCGGTACCTCGCTTATGTGGAGATATGCACGCACGCACGCACGCACGCACGCACGCACGCACGCGCGCGTGCGCGGGGTCTTCTTAGTATTTTATGAAAGAGCTTAAATTATAACTTCAAAATTAACAAGCTTTCAAAGGGAATGAGATGATGAGCAACTCCAAACCAAAAATTAGAATGTCTCAAATGTGCTCATGACCTTGATAATTCCTTTGAGTTATACTGGTCATGTTGAAAAATAAATGCAGAACAGCTGTACGGAGACGAACCATTTATTTTTCAATATGACTTGGCTCCAGCTAGGGCTGGGCATCAGATATTATTTCACCCCATACTCGAGCGAAAACGGTTTTCAAAGTTTAAAAAACAGGTGAACGAAAACTTCAATTGGAAAAGCTTTTGCATGGAATAAATATACCTCATAATAAAACTGTGTTTAAAAGTCT
>JAJOZX010005596.1:62500-262500 GCA_023014485.1 Bathynomus jamesi
TCTTCCGATTGCCGGTCAGATATGATAACCACTACACCATGGGCCTCACTCATTCAAATGCCATAATTCTTCTACATACGCGCAGAAACCAATGCCCCAAGGGGGCACCTCCCGCATGCCGTAACATTATATACATTTAACTGCAAACACGCAGTATAATTAACGTAAAGAACGACGCTTGTATAGGAGATATTCCGCGCAAGATGAGAGAGAGAGAGAGAGAGAGAGAGAACGAAACAAATGAAAAAAATGAGGTAACCACCCGGGAATCGAACCCGGGATCTTCCGATTGCCGGTCAGATATGATAACCATTACACCACGGGCCTCACTCAATCAAATGCCGTAATTCTTCTACATACGCGCAGAAACCAATGCCCCAAGGGGGCACCTCCGCATGCCGTAACATTATATACATTTAACTGCAAACACGCAGTATAATTAACGTAAAGAACGACGCTTGTATAGGAGATATTCCGCGCAAGATCCGGAAGATCCCGGGTTCGATTCCGGTGGTTACCTCATTTTTTCCTTTGTTTCGTTCTCTCTCTCATCTTGCGCGGAATATCTCCTATACAAGCGTCATTCTTTACGTTAATTATACTGCGTGTTTGCAGTTAAATGTATATATATATATATATATATGGGATGAATTTCACAATTAAACACGTGAAATGAATGAGTAATGCAAACCACAAGGAAAAAAAAATTATTCCAAGGACATTATATTTTATTTATATATATATATATATGTATATATGTAAAGAACGACGCTTGCGTAGAAGAGCGTTCTGCACAAGATGAGGAGGGAGAACGAACAAATGAAAAATGAAGTACCACCCGGGAATCGAACCCGGGATCATTCGATTGCCGGTCAGATATGCTATCCACTACACCATGGACCTCGATCAATCAGAAGTCGTAATTCTCCTACATACGAGCAGAAACCAATGCCCTGAGGGGCCACCTTCGCATGCCGTACATATCGGATGATCCCGGGTTCGATTCCCGCGTGGTACCTCATTTTTCATTTGTTCGTTTTCCCTCCTCATCTTGTGCGTAACGCTCTTCTACACAAGCGTCGTTCTTTACATCAATTATACTGTGTGTTGTTTGCAGTTAAAAAAAAAAATATATATATATATACACACAGGGTGTCCCATAAGTCCGGCATCATAGGAAAAATAATAAAAAAAGGCAAACAAAAGCTTTTATTTACAGAACGTGCTCAATATGTCCACCATTGTTTTCAATACACAAATTCAGACGTGATACCCAGTCAGCAAGCACACGGTGAATGATGTTAGGAGTAATGGTTACATGCCCCAATAATGCGCTGCCGCAAATGTTCAACACCCCTAATTTTCTCTGCGTATACCAGCGCTTTCAAGTGGCCCCAGAGATAAAAATCTAGTGGCGTGAGATCCGGGCTTCTAGCTGGCCATTCCACAGGCCCTCGACGTCCTATCCAATGACTAGGGAATTGTTGGTACAGGTATTCCCTTACTTGGGTGCTGTAATGTGCAGGAGCGCCGTCTTGCTGGAACCATGTTGGGAAATTTCCTTCTTCGTTCAAGACTGGGAAATGCTTCTTCCTTGAGCATACGTAGGTAGGTGCCTCCAGTGACACGTTCATCGAAAAAGAGGGGGCTTATGATGCGATCCTTCCAAATGCCACACCATACCATCACCCGAGATGCACTTTGTTCCTTTGAAGAGGTATACCAGTGAGGGTTGTTTTGAGACCAGTAGCGGGTGTTCTGTCGATTTACCTCACCATTTCCATAAAAAAACAGCCTCGTCACTGAACAGAATGGTGGACGGGAAATTGGCATCCCGAGCATAAGAAAAATATGAATTTCTCCTATGATGCCGGGCTTATGGGATACCATATATATATATATATATATATATATATATATATATATATATATATATATATATATATATTACACATCCATGAATGCCTCATACGTGCCTATGCATTATTCTTATGGAAGGAGGGCCTGTCCCGTTTCTGAATTAGTTGATGTTGAAGTTGTTGGCTGGTCAAGGTTTCAAATAGCGTTGTTGTTGTTTTATCATCTCTTCTTCAAATACCAATTTTTAGTCATTTTAAGATCTAGAACGAATTCGAGACAAAAGAAAGCTAAATATGTAAACGGTCAAACTTTGCGATAAATATTGATGCCGACTCTGTTGACGTTTAACTTCGTAATTCTTTGTCGAACGCGAGACAAGTTTTGCTGTCCAACAAATTCTGTCAAAATATGTGATACATTAATTGAAGAATTTGAACTAAAAAAAAAAAAAGTATGATCAGGACTTTGTCCTAATGTTGCGCTTCAATAACCTGCAGTACAAATAAGATTTTTATTTTCCTAACAAAACTTCAAATTTTCTTTGTCAAAACTAAATTAAAACTATAATTCTCTAATATTAGGTTTATTTTATTTATTTATTTTTGTAATCGATGCAGCAATTTAATCTTGGTTTTATCTTTATATTCTTCGTATATGTCTTCGCCACTCATTAATTGTATATGCTTGTTCACCCATTTTATTGTATTCAAATTTACAACAGTTTCGGGAGAAAGTATTCCGAGGAACAAAATGTGTATCAATTAATAGTTTGTTTTACGCTTTTTAAATAATTCGTTTTGTTGTCACCCCCCACCCACCCCCCAAAAAAGAGTAAAATATCGTTACAAAATTTCGAAAATGTAATTCGCAATGACTTTTTGATTTTCAAAAAAGCCTAAAAAAATTATTTTGTGAGGGAGTTACAGGAAAAGGACTCCGGAGGCCTTTTCCTCACCAGTGTAACTCGCTTCCATATTAGCTATTGTGTGTTAGTCTACCTGCAACCAAAAAACAGGTCCCAAAACAAGACACAAAAGTAATATTAGAACTAAAACAAATGGACTTATATACAGTATATACACACTTATTATATCTGTAATTTATGGAACATTTTTTAATTTATATATATATAAGTCCGGTCTCACAGGAGAATTATATATATATATATATATATATATATATATATATATATATATATATATATATATAGTTTGATACAATTCGTATGCAAGAACTTGAAACAGTTAGAAAGAAGAATTTCGATAACCTTTCTACTCCGATAAGGCACAAGAAAACTCCGAAGAGAAAGAAGAATAATTGCGAAGCTTCAAATTGAACTGGTTGGGCTTTTGGGATGGATTTTTTTTCTTTTCCTGTGTCGAGGATGTGTCTCGCGCCAGCCACTGATATTGATGAAGATAAAACCTTCAGTCTGGAAGAATAGGAGAAAGATACGTAAACAGGAAAAAGTTCGACAAAGTTTGAGGGCTTTTATTTTAGTATAGTGTAATTATTTTATGTATATTATTTTATACGTACAGGGCTATTCAAATTGATTCACCTGATTTCAAATGAGAATATTTTTTAATGTTACAAATACAGTGTGATTTGTGATACATCAACCAAAAGAAAAACTGTCCAAATTTTGTCTCTCACCTCATAAATGCTCTATGTGACTTCCCCTAGTTACACGAGCAACGTCGACACGATAGTCGAATTCCTCCCATACTCGCTCCAGCATGTCCGTTGTCACTGACTCTACGGCAGTAACAATGCGAGTTCGGAGCTCATCCAAAGATGTGGGCAACGGTGGCACGTACACAGTATCCTTAACGTACCCCCAAAGGAAGAAGTCGCATGGTGTAAGATCCGGCGACCTAGGGTGCCAGCTACCGATTTACAGCTCGAAAACTGCAACACACAAAACGCCTTCTGCTGTGCGGACGCCATTTTCACATTGACTGTTTGTTGCTAGGCTAGGCCACGGCGTGACTTTGGAGCCCTCTCGCGGTGATCTTGTAAAACTCGGAGATTTCCTCTTTCATGTGGTGTATGCCCAGTTGATGCACGGTTGATAGGTACGGACGTATTCTCAGTTGAAATCGGATGAATCATTTTGAATAGCCCTGTATATATATAATTATATTTAGTTAATATATAAAATAATATGAAACAAAATTGCCCCCACCAGGATTCGAACCAGTGATCTCTCGAGTAGGAGTATCGAACGCTACCACTACATTAAATACAGGACAGGTTGTGTTAACTTTTATCCTGTCGTAAACAACCTCTGAACGCGAAAACGTGATATGACAGGTCTCAAACTTTTCTCCCGTCGTAGTGTGGTGGTAGCACTCGCGACTCCTACTCAAGAGGCCCCGGTTCGAGTCCTGGTGCAGGCAAGTTTGTTTCATACAAAAACCACGTGTACTATTCCACACACACACACACACACACACACACCATGCGCAATTTAACAATAACCTACAAAGTTATCGGTTAACTATCTGAAAGCATTCTTACAACTGCATCATTCAGGCAAGAATTTCCTTGTTCCTTTCATTGAAAAAGCCGGTAACCTAAAATCGATTTTCATTCTTTGCTTAACTACAGAAGAATAGGTGTGTTTATAAAATACATTAATAATATTATGTATAGTGGAAACAATTATATCGATATTTGATGTAGAAAACTAGAAATGATTCCATCTGTAAAAAATTTCGAGCATTCAACTGATTTTTTTTCATATGCAGTTGTTGCAGTACGGCAGATACCAAAAGATAGATATTCGCATAAAGATCGTGACTTTAATAGTATTTCTTCTCGTAGATAAATTGCTATAAAAAACTTAACATTTCTGTAAAATGGGTATGGGGATCTATGAAATGCTATCTTGAAACAGGGTCAACTAAAGACAGAGGACAATCAAGTACTGGTTTTTAGAGATTTTGTCGTTTTTGTTGGCCTTCCTTTTCGTCATTTATTTCTTAGGTTTGTGACCTTCGAGTCTTAGTTCGCAGCAGGGCACTAACGTTTTGGTCGTAACAGTACGACGTCGATTGCAGGAGGCAGGGAGTTGTTTCCTTGTGTCAGGTACGGTTTTTTGACAGCGGGTCTAAGAGGGAAAAGTAGTCGACATCCAGTGGGCATGATCTCGTGCATAATTGGGCGAAGGTTCTGTGGACAGATGAGTTAAAATTTGAAATCTCTGGATCTGAAAGAAGACTGCCATTCCATAATTTTTAGTTCTCATCCTGTCGCCGTTGTACGTAATCACAAAGCTCCGACATGAATGCAGTTGAAGCTGTATGGGAGTATTCCATATCAGATGGCTTCAGTTTATCCTTCTCAACGTCTATTCTACTCAGGTCTTTCCATAGCTGTGCACTCATCCAAATTTGGATATTCCTATCAGTGGGAAAGAAATATCAGGTTGTAACATAAATTTTGCTCGATTAGAAAACGGACGATAGATAATAGAATAACCTCAAGATAATGTGAAATAGGTTTAGAAATGTTGCAAAAGAAACGTGCGAACCTGTCGCCGCGTGTAATCACGATACAGAATGACTTAGACTAGTGTAGGATTAGGCTAATGAATATTTTTTCTGGTGTTTTTCACAGTTACAACGCCACCCCTACGATATTACAGTAATTGAAAAAAAACATGGAGCCCACAAAAGAGCATATTCGACATGTGATGCTGTATGAGTCCCATAAAGGATCTAACGTTAGTGAATCGGCAAGAAACATTCAGAGAGTTTATGGAATTAATGATGTGAGCGAATGGATGTGTAGGAGATGGTTTGAGAAGTTCAGAAATGAAGACTTCAGTCTGAAAGATTATCAACGAACAGGACGACCAAAATGAGTTAGATGAAGAGTTGCTGAAAGCAACAGTGGAGGAAAACCCAACGGTAACTAAGAGAACTTGGCCTGCAACTCGGCGTTAGCCATATGACCATTCATCGTCATTTGAAACTGTTAGGAAAAGTAGTGAAGGTTGGAAAATGGGTTCCGCATGATTTGTCACAAGCGAATCTTCAACAGCGAATCGATATTTGCACATCACTGCATTCTCGGCAACTGCAGGCACCGTTTTTGAATCGGATCGTCACTGGGGACGAAAAATGGGTCTTCTATAACAATATTAAGCGTCGACATCAGTGGCTTAGCCGTGAAACAAAGCCTGAACCTCAGCCGAGGAATGGACCCCATCCAAAGAAAACTTTGCTATGCGTTTGGTGGGATATGCGAGGAATTATTCATTTTGAGCTTTTGCCAGATAACCAAACAATTACAACTGAAGTCTACTGCCAACATCTCCAACGATTGAAGATGGCATTACAAGAAAAACGTCCTGCATTAATTAATCGCAGAGGTGTTCTGTTCCACCAGGATAACACGCGCCCTCACACTGCTCGAATCACCACTGCCCAATTGGAGGCATTTGGTTGGGAAAAAAAATGTCTCATCCACCTTATTTTCCTGACATCGCACCTTCAGACTACCATTTATTCAGAAGTCTGCAACACCACCTAGATGGACAAAAGTTGTAATCCAGGGAAGCTATCGAAAACGAAGTGATCGCTTTTTTTTAACTCGAAACCAAGGGATTTCTTTGAACGTGGCATAAAAAACTTTTCTACAGGTGGGAGGAGGTTATAGAAAAAGAAGGGAATTATATTGATGATTAATTTGTCATAAGTCATTTAATTTTTGTTCTGAATGAACTAAAAAATCGAACAGAATATATGTTAAACCTTATATATTACTTGGACTCCGTTAATAACTGTCAGTGTAAGAGCAAAAGGGGGGGATATATATATATATATATATATATATATATATATATATATATATATATGCGCACGTTTTCTGCATGTTTAGTTTAGTTTACTGAAGCTCTTACAGTCAGTACTTTCCAAGTACCATTACAGAAGTCAGAATTTAATAAATACGGGTAAGATTATTTTATTTATGACATACATACATCTTTGGTTTTGAAATTTAATATCTAATTATAAGCACACCGGACAAAAAATTAGTCATCCCTAATAGCACCGATAGTAGGAAGTTCAAGGTCACACAGAGGGCGCTGATGTAGCATTGGTAAGTGACAAGTAGCGGTGTCGTAGCACACAGGATCAGATCTGTTTCGTGAGGTGGTGAAGAACAAAGTGTGTGTTGGATATAGTCTGCAAAATGGGTCGTGAGGCAGACGTTACTCAGTGGCAAAAAGGAGCCATCGTGTTTGGCAGAGCCCACGGACACAAAATGTCTGAAGTAGCCCAATTTGTTGGTGTGTCAACGCGTACTGTCCAGCGAGTTTACAAAGAGTGGTGTAGTTCGCAATCAACTGACAATCGACGGCGTAACTGTGGCCGGAAAACAATTCTCAACAATAGGGGCCGCCGCCATGTTTCTCGTCTAGTAACTGCAAATCGTTTTCAAACCAGAGAACAATTGCTCCAAGAAACCAATGAGGTTCTCCAGCGACCAATTTCCGAACGGACATTGCGACGAGAACTGCATGCGATGGACATCTGGAGCAGGGTACCACGGAAGAGGCCGCTGTTAACAGCAAGTCACAAATTGGCACGTTATAAATGGGCTCAGAGGCACAAAAACTGGACTGCGGCAGATTGGAAACGTGTAATTTGGTCCGATGAGTCCCGTTTTTGTTTGTTCTCCAATGATGGGAGGCGACGAGTACATCGCAGGTCCAATGAAGCCTTTAATCCTGAATGCGTCGAAGGTGTTGTTCAGGCTGGAAACAGAAAGTGAAGCGCAGGAATAGAATAGACACCCACGGACTCTGGCGGAACTTCGGGACCGGCTGATGAACGAGTGGCAGCAAATCGATGTTCAGTACATGCACAACCTCGTAGAGTCTCTGCCTCGCCGGATTCGTGCGGTTATCAAGGCCAGAGGCGCCGTCACACGTTATTAGGTACATTCTGAGAGGGGTGACTAATTTTTTGTCCGGTGTGCTTATATATAATATATATACGAGATTATTTTAAAAATAAGCCGTCAGTTCGTATGACACTTGCGTCTCATTATCTCTTATTTAACAGTAGTAATTTATTGTTTACATTGTTCTTATGAACCCTTTTTCATCATATCACTTAGCTCCTCCTCCTCCCCCCCTATCCCCTTTCAACGGTTCACGCTTTTCCCTTTTCCTCCCCTTTACCCCCGGTTTTCCTTCCGGTTGCACCCTCAGATTCTTCTCGTTCGAAAAAACAGTATTTATGTGAAAAGTTTTTCCTAAAATTTAATGCCAAGTATTTGTTTTCGTCAGAGAAAGTCAGACACTCAAATCTCTTTCGAAAACTCGAACATGCACAGCCGAGTAATATGTATGCAAACTCGGAACGCGAAGAAAGGGAGTAAGATAAAATTTTCGAGTTTAGAAAAAGATGTAAATTGAATGTGTGTCTGCGAGTATATTGGCCGAAAAGGAATTTCTGATGGTGCATTCATGGCGAACTGATTATTTTTTTATTTTTTTTTTTTTTTTTTTTTTTTTTACCATTCGTAATTCTATTAAAACGTCTTTTGATGATGGAATTGCGTATTTTGCGTTCGACTTGAAAGGGGGGTATAGATTTCCTTTGCTGGAAAATAAAAGGGATAAGTGCTATCTCCCATTCCAGTTAGGGTAAACTTAGTAAAAGAGCGGATTTTACCCCTTTCGATAGATTTGAATGTGGATACCATCTCGTCTTGTATAATATTTGAGTTCGTTTTTCCATTAGGAAAGCTTTATGTACGTTATCAGTGATCCTCTTCGACGAGTTTTATCCTGGGCCAACGACATTTCGTTGATTTGACATTAAAAAAAAAAAAAAACTTTCCGATAAAGGTAAGTTAGGTTACGTTATCAATCTGTACAGACATTTTGTCGACACACTAATTTGATTGCTTGCTATGGGATCTTAGAACGTAATCCGACTGCTTTTGAAGGCGGGTATTTTTTTTCTTTATTTATAAAAATATTCATGAGTCACACGGTGAAAATAGTCTTAAAAAGTTTTGAATGGCAATTTCCCTCTTATGCTTCCCTTTCCCCTCTCATCCCCTTGTTGGAATTTTTGTTTCCAGTTTGCGATTCTAGTCTGTGGTCGTTTTGGCGCTCTGTTCGTCTGGACGATTTGTCCCCCGCATCGCGTCTTCCCTGCCACGTTTCCTCCTCGTGATTGATAACGAATTTTAATTGTGGCAGCCTCTCCCAAGATCGTTAAAGTCGTTTCCGCGGTAATAAAGCTATTTCAAAAGACCGGCTTTTCGAGTGGAGTTTTTGCACCCATCCTAATTAGGCACGTTGAAGGGAGGCCTTAAAATGCTCCCTGCTGGGTCCCCCCTCACTCGTTGAGCGGAGATAGGTAGGTAATTTCGTCCGAGTCTGTTCTCATTTAGCCCAATGTATATATACCAAACCATCCACTAATTAAAGATTTTTTTCTCTTCCTCTCTTAATATCTCTCGGTATAAATTAAACCATGGTCGGGGTAACGCCCCCAACCCCTTTCGTCCCCAGGAAACGAGACGGGAACATAGAGGGGTTGAGTATTCATGATGGAAAAATCTTTGATTACCATCAGTCAGAAATTAATTGCTTTTCTCTCGTCGCAAAAGTACTATATACGATGGTTAATATGGGCCCAAACGTATATTAAGATTTTGTCAAATCCCACGTTTACCTATCCCTTAATTCCACGAGTCTACTGGATGGATTCTTCGGCTTAACCGTCACTTTAAAGCGAATACTACGCAGAGTTCATTATATACATCGGTATACATATCCAGTATGTGTAAAATCTTTTACATGAAAATATATATTATGAGAATAGAGGCGTGTACGATTTTTTTTTAATGTAAATGTTATTATTATACTAGTAATTATTTTTCCTTTCTGTCCAATTATAACAAGTTTTCGTTTTATTACTCTTACGAAAGTTGTGACCAAAGTTGTGACCATTGTCTTCCAAATTCTATATTTGTATTCCGTTTTAATAATTTATTCACCTTTATTTCTTTTCTGCAAAACTATTTCACTGATTTAATCCATTCTTTCTGATTCCAACTAAAAGTACCGTTTCATCCTTTGAATTAAGGCCTAAAGTACGTTCATTATACCCTTATAATTTGATTGTATGCCCATGCATCTTTTGAATAAGTGAAATGACCATGATGTACACCCATGTACACCCATGATATTTGAGGAATGAAGAGTTGGGTATAGGTCTCTCTCGCCACCTTTATTATAAAAAGAAATTATTTTTAAGAAGGCTTATTTTTTAGACCTATATCTATCATGCATGAAAACTTTGAGGATCATTGTGCGTTAAATAGGCCTAATGTATTGATTCTGCTATATAAAATGGTTTATGGGAACGAGTCTATTATTGGTAACCCCTTATGGGAGATGCCCCATTATATATATACACAGGCTATCCTATTATCAAGTTAGCAGTTATCATGGTCTTTATATATTACTTCAAATATTTTGTGTACAGACCTAATCTATATGGATTACATATATGTTTTATTTATATATATTGTATATATATATATATAAATAAATTTTTTATCTAAATGTGTATATATATAAAATTACATAACCGTCTGCCATAAAAAAGGGGTTCACTCTAAAAACAACCATGAAATCAACATTTATTAACCAATCATAATGAAACTCATATAGAACAAAACTATGTAAACAGTACATACGTACACCAATTTTCAGAATACAGGGTGTCCCAGAATTAACTATTTCAGTGAAATCGGACAATTTTTTTAAAAACACACTTTTATTTATGTTTATCATGTTTAATATGTGTTAAAAATGTATAAATTTCTAAATTTTTTTCATAATTTTATTTTCATAATTTTTTCATTATCTGGTCCAATGAAATACCGTCTGAAGTCATAGAATGGCAAAGAGACTCCAAAAGTTAACGTGTGGCTTGGAATGACCAAATCCAAAATTTATGGTGCTCCATCTTGTTGAAACACAACATTATCAAGAATGCCATCATCAAGAAGCTGTGGTTCGAGAAACTGCTGAAGCATATCAAGGTAGACGGTACCTGTTACAGTTGCTTCCGCAAAGAAGAATGGGCCATAAATTTTGGATTTGGTCATTCCAAGCCACACGTTAACTTTTGGAGAGTCTCTTTGCCATTCTATGACTTCAGACGGTCTTTCATTGGACCAGATAATGAAAAAATTATGAAAATAAAATTATGAAAAAAATTTAGAAATTTATATATTTTTAACACATATTAAACATGATAAACGTAAATAAAAGTGTGTTTTTAAAAAATTTGTCCGATTTCATTGAAATAGATAGTTAATTCTGGGACACCCTGTATTATATTAAAAATTAATGATTTAATGAGGATTGTTTATGTTCAACAAATTCTGTTGGTGAACATCGCTCCAGTTTTGAATTCTGGGAGTCCACAAAGGCGGTAAAACTGAGAATTATGATGTATTTAGTAATAAAATTTTCATTTTACTTATAACATTTATAAAATATATGAAAATAAAAAAAAGGGAGGCATTTCCTGTTTTTTTAATGATTTTGAATTTCGAAACAGAACTTGAATCCTAAGTTTACAAAAGAAATGAAATTAGCTTTTTTTAATAGGAATTCCAAAAGAGTAAATTGTTCAATGTGTTTACCTTCTGTTTCATTAATTTTCTTCTCTTGAACGAAATTCACCAATGGTTTGATCGATCTGCTCCTGTGGTATCTCTTCCCACTTCTCCACAAGAAGCTGACGCAAGTGATCAACATTTCTCACCCTGCTCCTGTGGTATCTCTTCCCACTTCTCCACAAGAAGCTGACGCAAGTGATCAACATTTCTCACCCTGCTCCTGTGGTATCTCTTCCCACTTCTCCACAAGAAGGTGACGCAAGTGATCAACATTTCTCACCCTGCTCCTGTGGTATCTCTTCCCACTTCTCCACAAGAAGCTGACGCAAGTGATCAACATTTCTCACCCTGCTCCTGTAAACTCTCTATGGAATTTGGGACAGTCAACAGGGTTCAAGTCAGGACTGTTAGGTGGCCAATTTTGGGGTTCAAGTAATTCTGGGACATTATTTTTTAAGTATTCCACAGTTGCTATTGCTGTATGGGACGTTGCTCCGTCTTGCTGAAGAAGATAACCACCGTTGGCCAGATTTTGTATTTCGGGAAGCATGTTTCGCAGCAGAGTATTTCGATAGTACTCGGCATTGACTTTTACACCAGGCTCAATAAAATGAATGGATGTTTTTCCTAACTTTGATATGCCAACTGACACCATGACACTAGCTGAGAAATGACTTCTGGTTTCAAAAAGTCTGCTATCAGGTATTTCATTCTTACACTGGACGTGCGACTAAACTCTATCATTTTGACTGTTCCGAGGTGGCTCCACAGTGAATCTCTCTTCATCAGTGAAAAAACCTTTGAAAGTTTATCACATGTTACTCGCCGTAAGATTTGTTTTGATCTTTGAACTCGTTTCTGCTCATCAGTTTGAGTAATCTTTTGCCCGTGCACTCTTTTGAAAGGTTTTAGTTGAAGATCTTGTTTAATTATGCGTCTCACACTAGTTTCTGATAATTGTAACACTTTTGATATGCAAGTTGGTGTCATATGGGTTCCTGGCTGTTTTCCCGACTTAATATCCGTTCTTCGACGTCATCAATATTGTCTTGTACGCGAACAGTTTTTGGTCGCCCACTTCCCTCTCTTCTTTCGATATCCCCAGTCTCGTCAATTTTCTTTAGAAGCTTTCCCAAACCAACAAGATTCCATCCTTTGTTGGGGAATTCGAAGAGTAGTTTCGTTCTTCCATATCCCTTTTCTAGTCCATAATACTTTATTATAATCTTATATAGTGGATATGCCATTTTCAGAGGAAGATTTTATAACCCTGCAAAAAAAAAAAATCGTATTAGAATTTACAAAAGTGAAAATGGAAATAAAGGATTTTTTATTAATACTACTACAACTGATGCTCGACAAACTAGAGAAATATTTAATAAATAGTTATTTTTGATAGCTTAAAACATCTACCTGTAAACCAAATTTCAGTTCGATGTCTCTTTTACGTGTATAAGTTTCATACTGATTCTTTGAAAAATGTTGATTCCATGGCTGTGTTTAGTGAACCCTTTTTTTTTTGGCAGACGGTGTAATATATATATTGATTCATATATATATATATATATATATATATATATATAATATATATATTATATATATATATATATATATACCACACATGCACATATACCAGGTGTACATAAAGTCAGGATCTATTTTTGTGAAGCACTTGGAAATTATATGGAATTCAATCATAAAATGATAAAGTGTTAACATTTATTAAATAATTAAGAGTAGATTCGACGTGACGCCATCAGTATCCCTGCACAGCTCAAATCGTTCCGCAGCATTTCTAAACACATTCTGGAGCATTTGCGGGGTTATGTTATCTGCAGCAGTTCGTATACGTGTACGTAAGTTTTCAAGACTCGTAATCTTCGTCTGATAGACGTGCGACTCGATAAAGCCCCATGCAAAGAAATCTAAAGGGGTTAAATCTGGTCATCTCGCGACACAAGGTCTGTTGCTTCCGCGTCCGATCCAGCGATTTGGAAAACGTCCATTTAGATAATCCTGAACAATTTTGGCATAGTGACAAGGAGCACCATCAGTTTATAGACGACGATAATATACATCGTCTATCAACATGATGTGCTCCTGTCACTATGCCAAAATTGTTCAGGATTATCTAAATGGACGTTTTCCAAATCGCTGGATCGGACGCGGAAGCAACAGACCTTGGTCGCGAGATGACCAGATTTAACCCCTTTAGATTTCTTTGCATGGGGCTTTATCAATCGCACGTCTATCAAACGAAGATTACGAGTCTTGAAAACTTACGTACACGTATACGAACTGCTGCAGATAACATAACCCGCAAATGCTCCAGAATGTGTTTAGAATGCTGCGGAACGATTTGAGCTGTGCAGGGATACTGATGGGCGTCACGTCGAATCCTACTCTTAATTATTTAATAAATGTTACCACTTTATCATTTTATGATTGAATTCCATATAATTTCCAAGTGCTTCACAAAAATAGATCCTGACTTTATGTACACCCTGTGTATATATATATATATATATGCGATTGGACTCAGAATGGTCCCCTGAGGTTTTTTCATGATACACAGACCGTGCATGGAATAAGGAACTTCTGGGAAAATTAAATCCACAGATAGGATCCAGCTTTGGGACACGATCTAGGGGTTACAGCTACACCTAACCTACTGTATTCAGAACCTCAGTTTGAGTAAGCGACTGATGTTACCCTCTTTTCTTTCGTTGCATTCGTGTCGGATTGAATATATGTCTTATTATGCTCCAGATAGACAGGAAATTCAGAGAAGCACGAAAACGATCGATATGTGGGTAATGACCGAGAATGCGAAATTCGAAACAAAATCAGATAGCGATAAATGAAGCAAAAAGAGTCGCGGGACAGGTACTAAGAGCGTTCAAAAGAAGGGACAGGACAGTAATGATTCCCCTGCTGAGAACACTATTAATTTTTTCCTTTTTATGGGGACTTCAAGACTGAGCAATATTCAAGTTTTGGTATAATCAAACTAGAAGAAACGCGCGCACATTTCACAGCTAAGATTGATGACTGCAAAGAACTCAACTACTGGGAAAGACTACATAAACTAAATCTGTACTCCCTCGAAAGAAGAAGAGAGGTACATCATAATCTACATATGGAAAATGATCGAAAAACTGGTACCAAACTTCAAACTAAACCAGTTACCATTCAAACAACGCTGGAAAATAGGAAAGGCAGAATGTGTAGTGTTCCCAAATTAAAGGCTCGACAAGGGACCTCTTCAACACTGAAGGGAAATAGCTTGGTTGTCAGGGGGCCAAGACTTTTTAATCAGCTTCCAAAGAACCTCAGAAACGTTACAGGGGTCAAAGTTGAAGTTTTCAAAATAAGACTACACGCCCGGCTCAGGACGGTACCAGATGAGCCGGGTGTATCTCGCTATGTGCAGTGGAGAGCGCAAGAGAGCAACTCGCTCTTCTACCAAGCGTGGCCTAGAGGTGACCACCAGCTTGACCTTCGTGTGAAGAGACCAACACACTGAACTGCAACGAGGCATATAAATTCAGAGGCGGTTCTTGGATTGGTGCATTGGGTAGGCAGAATATTTTATATAGATATATATATATATATATATATATATATATATATATATATTATATAATAGGAGGAGAGTTCTCAGTGAAGTTTGAATTTCTAAATAAATAAAAAATGGTTACTGTCATCGGGTAAAATGATGATCTCTTGGAAAGTCTTTCTAATTACATACAGGGTGTCCCAGGAATCCTGCCCCAAATGCTCATATCATGGTGTACGTTATGGGGCAGCACTTTTGGGAAATTTTTATTATATATATATATATATAATAAATTTGAAATAATCAGCCAAAACTGTATACCATCATTCCAACTAATATTTACAAAGTATTTATCTGCTTAGATCAAATTTAATTATCGGTTGACAAAATCGTTGTCAACAGAACGAACGATTTTACCACGAGTTTTGTGTGTGCTTCCTCTCAGATAGAGCTCAGTGAGGGTCCAATTGAAAGTGGCTTTTCTTTTCAGCTATGAATATTGAATGGTTTTATGGATTTAAATAAAAATGGTTGAATTTCTGTACGGAGGTGTCTCCAAATGCGAGTTCAAAACCGTTCAGGCGTGAAACGCTAACATGGCACTATCGCAATTCCGTTTTGATTTTTTTTACGTGGAGTTTCTTTTAATAAATAAAAAAGAGAGAGAGAGAGCAGACATCCATTTAATTCCTCCATTTGCAATCTCTCTCTGGTGCAGTGTTGAAAAGAAGGCCCCACCCCCCACTACTAAAGAAAAAAAAATTGTGTATACAGAATTAGAAAATTGAATCTTTTGAAAAAGTAGATACTTTCGTTTCTTTTTCCTTTTTTTATGACAAGGAAATGGGGTTATTGTAACTCGTAATCCGTTTCAATTGGCGCTTGACCTTCCTTCCTTCCGGTGCCTCGCTGCAATGTAGCCTCTTTCTTTCGATCGGCAGGAAGACTGCATAGAAAGTATAAAGGAAGTCAAATGGATCTCTCTTCTAACGGATTTCCAACTCGCTTCCAAGTTCAGAAAATGCCGTCAGGGACAAAACGTATCTAACAAACAATCTTGAAATCGGGATATCAAATCTGGAACTGGATATTGTGCCCCAAAATCGAGATTTGGAATCAAGAGGCAACTGCAATCGAGAACGATAGAGATAGATGGAGAAAGAGGGATGGAGGGAGGGGGAGAGAGAAACCGAGACTGAAATTGGCAAGAAAAGGTCTGAATCTGGAATGAATAGCTTAGAATGGAGGTTTTCTCTTTGTTTTCGACGATAGTCCTTCATCCTTTCGTACATATCTCTCATTATGAGTGTTTATACGTGACAAATACTCCATGCGCGACCATCATAATAAAGCGATATTGCTTCTATTATTCCCTCCCAAAATCTATCTATCTATCTCCAGGTGGTACTTCATTTTTTCATTTGTTGTTTTCTCTTTCTCGTCTTGCGCGGAATATCTCCTATACAAGCGTCGTTCTTACGTTATTTATACTGCGTGTTCTTTGCAGTTGAATGTATATAATGTTACGGCATGCGGGAGGTGCCCCCTTTGGGGCATTGGTTTCTGCGAGTAATGTAGAGGAATTACGGCATTTGGAAGAGTGAAGTCCATGGTGTAGTGGTTATCGCGTCTGACCGGCAATCGGAAGATCCCGGGTTCGATCCCAGGTGGTACTTCATTTTTTCATTTGTTGTTTTCTCTTTCTCGTCTTGCGCGGAATATCTCCTATACAAGCGTCGTTCTTACGTTATTTATACTGCGTGTTCTTTGCAGTTGAATGTATATATATATATATATATATATATATATATATATATATATATATATATAGAAAAATCATTTTTCTATATAGTTACCGGGTGCGGCAAAAGTAACGCCCTTTTAATAATTGTATCTTTTAGTTTTATAGTTATAGTTATGTTTATCTTTATAGTTATTTTTTTAGTTTTTTACTGAGAAAGTACTTATTATTTTTCTTAAAATGTTGTATTTTTCTTAAAAACCTTATTATTTCTCTTAAAATTCTGTAATTGATTTATTTCCTTCAATGAAAGAGAATAAACTAAAAAGGGCGTTATTTTTGCCGCACCCGGTATATATATATATATATATTATATATATATATTATAATTATATATATATAATATATTAGAGAGAAAAAATCATTTTTCTATATATGTGCTTTTTTCTATCCAATGTTTTCCCTTTGATTTTGCAATATCCATAAATTTTTTAATATTTTAAAACCAACCCCTCGGATAACAAAAACAAAGAGATGCTTGTATAAGTGAAGGGCCCGAAGTGAGTAAGTGAAATTATATATATATATATATATATATATATATATATATATATATATATATATAAACGTGTACCGTATATATAATTTGCGTCGCGGTAGGGTAGTGGTTAGCGCCGCTGACTACGAATCCATCGGCCCGGGATCGAGACCCAGTGACGGCAGGCGGCGCGCGGCAAAACCCAGCTGTTCATCCTTTCACAATAAAAAAAATTGGGGAGATAGCCACTAGGATACCCAGGGTACCCATTTAATGCGCTGGGCTGCTGATCGGGAGGTTGAGAGATCGAGTCCGGGCGAGGACTTTGTAATTTCTGATCGCCCGTGGTGAGGCGTGGTTCGGATTTCACGTTAAACTGTAGGTCTAAGGTGGGGTGACAAACTTGACCTCCGTCAGAATGAACAATTCGGGCTGAAGCAAAACCAAGGTTATATGTATACCTATATTAATCGATGCATTCATAATTTAAGCGGAAGATGAAGAGCTTGAGTTAAACATGGGCGAAGTGATGCTCTATGACTCTATGTGAAAAGATATGTCGGTTATGATGTTATCCGTTAAAGGTAGTCTCAGTATGTCACTTCCTCGCACCCACAAGGAAGTTTGTATCGTTTAATTATTTTATTCTGACTGTGAATTTCGAAGACAACAATTTATACCCTCGGTTGATGGCGTCCCCTCTCTCTCAGTCCGTTGAGAGAAGGGAATGCTGTTCTCCGTTGGAAGGATATAAAATGACGAGTTTTCTTTTGTTAGTCCTTTATTTCTCAAAGTTGAAATCACTAATAAACACCCTTAACACAACACTTGATTAGAGAGTAGTAAGAACGAACGAGAACCCAATTTGGTTGACTAACCACTCGAGAGGTGTGCCACGAACTGCCTCCCTGGAGGTGATTTTCCTCGAGGTGGTTCCGTGTTGCCACGTTTACAAAAGATTGTTAAATCACAAAGTCCTATTATAACACTTAGGCTTATCGAGGGGATGCCAGAGAATCTTCTGGGCATAAAGGCGATTCACACAAATATTAGGAATTCTAACGGAGTCATGTTTTAATTTATACGAGCAGAATAATATCTTTTAAAGAATTAATATTTTAATTCATACAAACAGAATGTCTTTAAATTTTAACACAAATTTATTTTTTCCTGTGGAAACACTTTTCCACAGATATGTCCATTTCAGGGCATGAGCAGCTCGCAGCAGCGTTGCCAATCAAATAGGGAGTTAAAGTACTGCGAGGCTCGCGTACTTGGTTCATCACCACCGAAAGCAACAATATGGATGCTCTTGGGACGGGACTATAACGAAAATTCCAATAAAATGAATACGATTGCTTCGCGTTCGTTTGTATTGCAGACACCCCCAGTTGTTGCGAGTCCTGGTACACGATTCTTCAGAAGCCAGATGCACCGCGAGTTTGCGTTTCCTTCCCAAGGCAACGCAAATTTACCCACATCAATCAGTCACACTCGTACTACTCGGGCTTTTTCTACACAAACTGGACCAAAAACTACGAGTATCCGCAATCGCAAACCGTCCCTATACGAGCCTGTATTTCGTTTAAAATAATATTTGTTTACAAATACAATTTTTTTCCGTGTTGAATCTACGGACAGACGAATATAAACTGAAACTGAATAGAATTTAAAGAAGACTACGTCGCACGGTAGAATAACCTATAAAAAAACAAACCAAAAAAACAAACCAAAAAAACAAACCCAGAATAAAATTTGGAAAAACTTTTGTTTTCGTATTTAAATATTGAAATCTTTAGAAAACGAGGAAAAGGTACTCTTTATAATCCAGTTTTTTAGTCTTTCCGTCCTTATTCCTGCAAGTATCATTCAGTTTTTCCACCACCATTTTTGTTATAATCATCATCATCATCATCATCATCCTTACTCTTACTACACCATTATTACTGTATTTATATATAAATTTTTTCTTTATTATATATGGCCAGTGTATTCCGACGTTAGTACAGCGTATGGTGCACAGTAATGCGCAAAGACATAACTGAAATTAACTAACCTTTTGTTTTTTATTCCACAGCGTCTCCTATTCCGGACAGTGGTCAGTAGTATCACCTCGTTATCTGCACGTTTCCGTCATAACAAAGAGTAAACTGTAAACATATGCCTTTCCTTGCATGCATTCGCTACTTTGTCATCGTAAAATTAAAAAATATATATATATATATATATATAATATATATATACTGTATATATATATATATATATATATATATATTATATATATATATACATATATTTTTTTATTAGCAGTGAAGTTCGTTTTAAATTCCTTTTTGATTAGTTTCGCTCTTTGTATATTTTTGCTCATGAATTAATAAACAAATGAACGATGAAGTAAATTTGTCGACTGTTCAAATTCGACGTTCAAATGAAGAAGTGATCGATGTGATTTTAAAATAACGAATGTTTGTTTGCCAAGCTTACGATAGTGGTTTACTGCAAGTAGAAGCTAAAAAGATGTATGATGATATACACTCCTGGAACGAAATATGAGATTGTATATATATATATATATATATATATATATATATATATATTATATTAATATATATATATATATATATATACACACGCATGCCGGAAGCTTTTGTAGTAATTGAATAGTTATAGGATAGAAGTGCTTAAGTTCAGGAGCAGTATATTGTAGAAGCAGTAATAATGTTTCATCGCTGGACATTGTATCCGTTGTACTGAAGTGATAATTTGTTTTATTGCAACTAGTTGTTATATAGTTACAAAATATTGTTTGCATGACAAATCGATAACGTATATTAATACATATATATACGCTCGGTGTCAAAAATCTTGTTGCACGATTATTTGGTGAATAGCAGCGAGACTTCAAAAAAAAACTCTCAAACGCTTAAGAAATTCATTTCTATTTGTTTACAATAGTTTAGGAATTGGTTTCCTTGACAACCACAAGGAAACACTTCAAGAAATTGAGTTCTCACTATTTATTAAAGCGGTGTGGCAAGACATTTGATTTTATATATATATACACATATGTATTAATTATATATATTAATATATATAATTAATTGAAAATTATTTCACGAAAGTAACATGTGAAAAATATTTATGATGAAAAGAACCACGAAGGAAAGGAAACACAGAATGGTGCCCAAGCGCTTTCGTCTAATGACATCCTCAGGAACACTGAAATAAATAAAAAGTTCGAGACTATTTATTATAATTTTTTTGTGACCTATATATATAGTGAAATAAATAAAAAGTTCGAGACTATTTATTATAATTTTTTTGTGACCTATATATAAGGTGAACCAAATGTAGGTGGACAGTAAATGATAACGTTTATTTTGAGAATACATATTTAATTTTTTGTATACTATAATACAAAATAAAATTTAAATAAATTTAGTTATAATATTTAATATAATAAAAACACAAACACCATAGTTATAATGAACACCATAGTTATAATATAATATAACACAAACCGTATTCAACCTACTGTCCACCTACTTTTGGTTCACCGTGTATATAGTATCGAACTTTTTATTTATTTCATTGTTCCTGAGGATGTCATTAGACGAAAGCGCTTGAGCACCATTCTGTGTTTCCTTTCCTTCGTGGTTCTTTTCATCATATATAATTAATATATATTATTTATATATATACACAATAATATTTATATATACACGGTGAACCAAAAGTAGGTGGACAGTAGGTTGAATACGGTTTGTGTTATATTATATTATAACTATGGTGTTTTCATTATAACTATGTGTGTTTGTGTTTTATTATATTAAATATTATAACTAAATTTATTTAATTTTATTTTGTATTATAGTATACAAAAAATATAAATATATTCTCAAAATAAACGTTATCATTTACTGTCCACCTACATTTGGTTCACCCTATATATATATTTTTCTGCCTATTTAAAATTATGTATACAGGTAATTGAAACCTATATTCATAATAATGTATATATCATACTGACGTAAAACAAGTAAGCCACTTATTTAAAACACCTTATTTCAAATGTAATGTTTAAAAACCAAACTAAAAACTTGTCCACAAAGTATTTCAGAATAGGATTTGCATAAGTTTATATATATATATATATATCTATTATATATATAATATATATATATATTATATATACACACACCACACACACACACACACACACACACACACACACACACACCACAGGGTGTCCGAGAATTATCTGTACATGTTTGGCTGTAATTAAAAGTCAACCATGAAGTGTAGAAATTCAGTGTTGTCCCATTTTACAGAGAATCTCATTAAGTTTTTTCTGATACCACGTTTGACAAGTTTTTTAGAAATGTACGCGGGTGACAGACATTGATGATTTAAAAGCAAGAATCACAGCTGCTATTGAGCGAATTGATGTGGATATGCTGCAGCGTACATGGCAACATTTGGAGTATCGATTGGATGTTTTGCGAATCACTAATGGTGCACATATCAAATGTTTGTAACAACGTTACTTTAATAAAAGAAACTTTTGAAAATACAGATTCTAAATAATCTTGTTTAAGAATTTTACGTGTGTTATCAAGAATTTTATTAAAAGATGAAATTGTACAGATAATGTTCGGACACACTGGAATTTCTAAAAAACTTGTCAAAACTTGGTATCAGAAAAAACTTAATGAGATTCTCTGTAAAATGGGACAAACACTGGAATTTCTACACTTCATGATTGACTTTTAATAACAGCCAAAAATTGTACAGATAATTCTCGGACACCCTGTGTATATATATATATATATATATATATATATATATATGCTACGGACCTCAATTAATCAATCGAAATTCTCCCACATAGGGCAGAAACCAATGCCCCAAGGAAAAAGAAAAACGATTCCAAGGCCTTTCGTGTATTCAAAGCTACACCTCGTCAGGGAATGAAGAAAAAGGCGAGATGCCCATAAATATATACAACGTACAGGAAAAACAAAACAATTAGCACATACTTAACAAGGGTTAATGAGAGGCAAAAGAAATTTTAACATATCGTCAATTTTACGTCCCCGCACTGTTATTGAAATTGTTTTTTAAAATGAATAAATGCACATTCTAGAATATTTCTTTCTATTATATCTCTGTTTTTAACAGCGCTTTAGAATTATCCCACTTGATGCTATGGTTACATCTATACATATGGTTAAATAAAGCATTGGAAGTATTAGCTGTTCTACACGCATATTTATGCTGTTTTACCCTAACATCTAACGTTTTACCGGTTTGGCCTATATATACTGAGTTACATTGTGTACATCCGATCGAATACACACAACCAACAACATTATCAGGGCTATTCTTTATTAGGCGTGATTTAACAGTATTATTATACTTAAAGATTACATTAATGCCAATTGCTTTAAGTACAGTTGGAAGGTATTGAAAATTAACATGGTAAGGTAGGCTAAGGATATTTTTAACCTGAAATTCCTTTACAATTACATTATTATAATACCTATTCTTGGCTTTCTTAAGACAGTTATCTAAAAATGAAATAGGATAACATAATTTAGTACCAATATTCATGATATTGCATAACTCGGAATCTAAAAATTCAGGACTGACAACTCTCAATGCTCGCAGAAACATAGCAGAGAAAATAGAGGATTTAATCGAAGGATGATGGTCAGAATAAAAATGCACAAGTTAATAATCCCATGAGGCCTATTGTTAGCTCAGTGGGCTCCGTAACCTATAAGCTATCAAAATGGTTAGTTAGTTTATTAACGCCATTAGTTGGCTCTATTTCTGAGTCACATATTGTAAATAGCATGGATCTTATTGACAAACTGAAATTCCCCAATGACCCTAATTTCAAATTGGTAAGCTTCGATGTAGCTAACAATAGGCCTCATGGGATTATAATCCCATGAGGCCTATTGTTAGCTCAGTGGGCTCCGTAACCTATAAGCTATCAAAATGGTTGGTTAGTTTATTAACGCCGTTAGTTGGCTCTATTTCTGAGTCACATATTGTAAATAGCATGGATCTTATTGACAAACTGAAATTCCCTAATGACCCTAATTTCAAATTGGTAAGCTTCGATGGACGCTCGCTATTCACAAAAGTCCCTGTTGATGACCTACTTGATTTTTTAAAAGATAAGATCTCTGAATATTCTTTCCCTGTTCAACACAACACTCTTATTGAGTTAATTAAGCTTTGTGTCAAAGATTGTAAATTTCAGTTTGAAAATAAGTTTTATGCTATGTCGTTTGGATTGGCTATGGGAAATCCCCTTTCACCTGTACTAGCTAATTTATATATGGAATTTTTTTAAAGTAAATTTTGCCTACGATTGTTAATTTTAACCTGGTTTGGTACAGGTATATAGATGATATTTTATGCCTTTGGCCTAATAATTTGGATGTGGACTTATTTCTTGGTAGGCTCAACAATTTAGTCCCATCTATTAAGTTTACAGTTGAAAAAGAAAATGATGGAAGCCTATCTTTTCTTGATCTAAAAATTTGGAGATTCTCTAATCAGTTCAAATATGAAGTCTACCGTAAGCCTACTAATAATAACTTATGTGCATTTTTATTCTGACCATCATCCTTCGATTAAATCCTCTATTTTCTCTGCTATGTTTCTGCGAGCATTGAGAGTTGTCAGTCCTGAATTTTTAGATTCCGAGTTATGCAATATCATGAATATTGGTACTAAATTATGTTATCCTATTTCATTTTTAGATAACTGTCTTAAGAAAGCCAAGAATAGGTATTATAATAATGTAATTGTAAAGGAATTTCAGGTTAAAAATATCCTTAGCCTACCTTACCATGTTAATTTTCAATACCTTCCAACTGTACTTAAAGCAATTGGCATTAATGTAATCTTTAAGTATAATAATACTGTTAAATCACGCCTAATAAAGAATAGCCCTGATAATGTTGTTGGTTGTGTATTCGATCGGATGTACACAATGTAACTCAGTATATATAGGCCAAACCGGTAAAACGCTAGATGTTAGGGTAAAACAGCATAAATATGCGTGTAGAACAGCTAATACTTCCAATGCTTTATTTAACCATATGTATAGATGCAGCCATAGCATCAAGTGGGATAGTTCTAAAGCGCTTGTTAAAAACAGAGATATAATAGAAAGAAATATTCTAGAATGTGCACTTATTCATTTTAAAAACAATTTCAATAACAGTGCGGGGACGTATAAAATTGACGATATCATGTTAAAATTTCTTTTGCCACTCATTAACCCTTGGTAAGTATGTGCTAATTGTTTTGTTTTTCCTGTACGTTGTATATATTTATGGGCATCTCGCCTTTTATCTTCATTTCCTGACGAGGTGTAGCTTTGAATACACGAAAGGCCTTGGAATCGTTTTTCTTTTTCCTTGTGGGTTTGCAGCATTCATTCATTTCACGTGTTTTATTGTGAAATTCATCCCATATATTATATATATATATATATATATATATTATATATATATATATATATATATATATATATATATATATATCAAAGCTATTGACTTCTCCTTAGGGAACCGGAGCTTACAGATGAAAAGAAGGATCAACACAACGGCAAACATTTTCATTTATTTGTACATCAGACGTTTCGACAAATCTTTTGTCATCATCAGTGAGTTAAGTCTTAAAACCTTAAAACAAAATTGAAAAGTGAAAGTTACATCAATACAATATTAAGACCATTAAAATTAAAACCTTAAAGCAAATGAAATTGCATCAATACAAAATTAAAAACATTTAAATTTCATCACTATAAAAACTAAAATTAAATTAAATTTCATCACTATAAAAACTAAAATTAAATTACCTCAATAGGTAAATACACAATGTTTACATCCACCTCCATACTTGGCAAAGTCTAAGTGAACACTAGGTGGTCAGAGGATTAGGAAGGGTATATCTGTGAAACACGGTTGGTTGTCAAAAGAGTCGTAATTTGTAGGATGAGCTATTATTATTAAGGGAGGGTTTGTTTCTATAGATGTACAAAGATTCTAAAATTCGGAGTTCTGTAAGGTTATTGGATCTAGTTAAAATTTCAAACTGAGTTTTGTGAAGGGGATGGTCGTTTTCATCACTGTGGTTTCTAATTGCGGATTGTGGAGGGCTACTGAGGGGACGGTTGGTACGGACTGACAAGCCCAAATGTTGAGAAAGGCGCACCTCCAGTTGGAGTTGAGTGCTGCCAATATACGCAGCCTTACAGCTGTCGCACGTGTATTTGTAAACAACATTGGGGCATACAGTTTTGGGGAATTCATCTTTGAACTTTAAAAAATTTGATAATTTAAGTGGGTTGACGAAGGCGAATCTAAAATTTATTTGGGGATAACTGGACTTGAGTAGTTTGGACAATTCACCTCGAATACGCAATGATAAATAACCATAAAAAGGTAATTTAATATATCTGGTTTCTTTTTGTACTGTAGTTACGGGGAGTTTAGTATCAAAAGTGTTATTTAAAATTTCTTTAATTGGTTATCGAATAGATGAGAAGGGTAGTAATTGTTAATAAAGTACTGTTTTAAAAATTTAAATTCTTCGTTTAAACGAAAAGTAATCCGAACAAATACGGTAACTTCTTGTTAATAATGTTACTATAGCACTAATCTTATATTTATAAAACATACAACTTAAATAATTGGTTCCCAAGCCAGTAAAAGTTTGTTTCCGAAATAGTGAAGTATGGAACTTATTATGGGCCCGTTTAACTAAAACATCCAGGAAAGGTAAACTATTATTTGTTTCGTTTTCACACGTGTACTTAATATTACTATGTTGTTTATTAAGATAATCAAGAAAAAGTTTTACGTGTGAAGGATGGTTAAATATTAAGAAAGTGTCATCCACGTATCTTCTGTAATATGTGGGTTTAAAACTACTAGGACAATTTTTCAACCAAATTTCTTCGTAATGGCAAAGAAATGCATTTGCTAGTGTTGGGCTTAACGGGGAACCCATAGCTACCCCATCAATTTGGCTGTAAAGGTTGCTATTAAATAAGAAAAGATTATCAAACACACTATTTCGAGAAGGTTTTTAAATTGAGTCTGAGTGAGGCCATTAATAAGAGTATTATCAGTAGTGAATAACTTATTTAGTATGATATTTAATGTTTCTTTTAACGGGACATTAGTAAACAATGATGAGATATCAAACTGGCCATAGTAAGAGAATCGGCATGATTGATCTCTTTTATCTCTTTAGCAAAATCAAACGAGTTGTTAATAGAATAATCATTAAAGGTGAGTTTTGAAAGCAAGGGAACGAAGAATTTGGCTAAGTTATAATTGAATGTACCAATGCCGAAAGAATAGGTCTTAGTGGGAAATTTGGCTTGTGGACTTTAGGTAAACCATATAGAATTCCTGGATTAGAACAGAAGCAAATAAAAAATTGTATGTATTGTCAGCATATATTACTATTTTTTAATTTACGCAAACACCTATTAAGTTTATCTTCGAGTTTTAGTAATTTAGACAGAACATTCTCTTTTACCCTTTTAAATTTAGACGTATCCGACAAAATTGTCTCCATTCTATTTATGTAAACTGTTGAATCAATCAGCACTACTCCTTTACCCTTATCCGGTTTTGTAATGATGACAGAGTTATCCTTTTTCAAATTATTAAGAATTTTAAAATCTTGCTTTTAAAGAGGGGAGAAAACACCTTATGGGTTTAAAATTGTAAAAATTCTTAAAAGAGATGCTCTCCACTTGTTTTACCAAGTTATGAAACGAGAAATTTGGTCGGATCTCACAATTCTTAATATTCATGAGAAGATTTTCAAAGCCAGAGAAAAATTTATAAAAATTTAGTTTATAATGAGGTAGATCAAAATTTAAGCCTAACGACAATATTTCTTTCTCTCTAAACTTAAAACTTTATTAGAGAAATTACAAATAAAATTATCTGGATTATTAAAAACGACTGAGTGATTCCCAATTTTTCCAATTGGCAGCATGTATCCTTTTATGTCTGTTGACAGTTTTCACAGCAAGTTTGAAATTTAGTAACTAAACAATGATAATCAATATAAGACACCTAGATTTTAGACCAAACAGAGAATTTTTATATTTCAGCTTGAGAAAACTCACTGTTTAGTTTTCGATTGAAGCTCCAAATTTAATAATTTATGTAGCCATGATGAAATTTAAATGTTTTTAATTTTGTATTGATGCAATTTTCATTTTGCTTTAAGGTTTTAATTTTAATGGTCTTAATATTGTATTGATGTAACTTTCACTTTTCAATTTTGTTTTAAGGTTTTAAGACTTAACTCACTGATGATGACAAAAGATTTGTCGAAACGTCTGATGTACAAATAAATGAAAATGTTTGCCGTTGTGTTGATCCTTCTTTTCATATATATATATATATATATATATTAACTGGACTGGTCTGGACCTCAAAAGAGATATCCCGACCGTTATTTTTCAATCTTTGTAGTTTAGTTACAATCCGTCTTTTCGTAAAGATCACCCTTTTTTTATTAAAATCATTCCATTCGACTGCTTTTCTTCACGACAAAGCTGCTTTACACGTAGGATTTTAGGCTTAAATAATAAAGTAAACGCCATGCTCATTTGCTCACCCCAACTCTTGGCAGAATACCTACTACAAAATTAATTACTTGAACGGTTGCCATACCTATTTTGTAAATTTAAGGTATAGAGAATTAAAGTCTCTCATTCTTGTCCTTATTAAATAGAAATTGTAGTCATAGCGTATATAGGTATAAAAGATAATATTTCCAATGTCACTGAGGTAGTAAAGAAACTGCTTGAAAGTCGAGGTAAAATCATATCTTCTGGAAAATATATTCTCCTGGTTTTCCTTCTCCTATCACAGAACTCTCCTCCCCCCGCTTCCCCACGAATCCCCAACTTTGTTCAGTTGAAAAGATAACGCCTATAAAACACGAGGTTGATAAAGTTTATGATTAATAATATTAGAGAGAGAGAAAATCGAGTGATATTTCTTGCCTGGACTTAAACCTAGTGACAAGGATACAGATCCCGGTAAAACTTTTTGCCACTCATCAGATCTAGCTTAACTTCACTAGGATTACTATTTCTTATCTTTGGTTCAGTTTCAGTTCTAACCTCGGTTTGAACGACAAATGATATTCTCACCACGGAGTCGGTTCTAACACGAAGTCCCAAAATAATTTAGTTCAGGATTTAAATGTAGACGTCGGAGAAAGCGTATGCAATAGCTATAAAAACGCTTTTCGGTTAATGTTAAAACTTGTAGAGAATTAAATAATCTTGCTCTCCTAAAATCAGGCACCAAATTTCGATGACTTTAGAGCTTCATTAACTTCAATAAATTAGGATGAACTGTCAGTGGTAGATAGTGCTCTAAGCATGTGGGATAATTTTAAGAATATATTCATAAATTTAAACGAGCACCGTATACCTAGGAGAGTTATTAAGAGAGATGAATTAAATGCATAACCTAGATGGTAGAAAAGAAATCTCGGATAGAAATGTAGCGTACGAGAGGTATAAAAGGGACCGTGCGCAGTAGCACTTTCAGACTTTTACGTAGTATCTTCAACTGTAAAAACTGATGTACAACTATACAAAAGTTATTTAAAATTATTGCTATCTCCTCGTAGTTATTTTTTAAGTTATTACCCGAGTCTACACGCGGCCCAATATTATCCCTCGAAGGATTTCTATTACTAACGTAATTGTAAAATTTCTTAGGGTTTTCTTTACATTCACGAGCTACTTGTATTTCAAAATCGCGTTTAGCACATCTAAGTAAACACTTAACATTTTATCTTTTACGTCACTAAACGTACTACAAGCCTCCGGAATAAATGGGGTTTCATTGGCCTATAGTTTCCAGCCTAACTTCGTATAGTCGAGTATCTTGAAAGCAATAATCTCGTAAAACAGTTTCTAAAAGCTTTCCAATTTAGATCTCTAATAAGTCAAACAAAATTTATTTCTTGGAAACCCACGCTAACAAATTTATTATTTTTTTTGTCATGAAGTTAGATTTTCAAAAGGCGTTTGACAGTCATAAATACCGATATCTACCGTTCTACTACGAAGTTCCGCATAAACGATTGACCTCTTATTCCGTGAACTATTTTTTCTAACAAAGTTCTTAATTGGATTGATAATTGGTTAACTGGTGAAAAACAGAAGGTAGTAATTAATGGGGGAAGAGTTGGAGTGGTCTAATATAACGAGCGGTGTTCCTCAAGGGTCTAGGGACCAGTCCTTTTCATATACTGTACGTTTACGGTCTGGATGTCAAATTAGTATTGAGTAAAATTTCTAAATTTGCCGACAAATTTGCGGGTAAAGCAATTAGTTTACTAGATAGAGAGAATCTACAGCGTGATCTTAATAATTTAGTAGTGTGGTCTAATAAGTGGCAATTTAAATTTAACATTAGATAAATAATAAAGTCATGCATTTAGGTTATCACAACAGTAAATATAAATACACAGTTTCTCACAATGTGTTAAATTTATGAAAATAAATGAATTCAAATTGTTTGAAATATCTTTTGTAAAGTGTCGTATATTGGTTTTTAATTTCTTAATAAACTGATTGAATTATAAAATACTAGTTGCCATTATGGAGAGAGATTTGAAATAGGCTGAGGGCCGAAGACATATAATACCAGAGTCGGTTTCGGTTGCGGTGAGCTCACGTGTAATTGTGATTCAAAGTTAACATTCTTTCTTATAATTTAACTAGAAGCTCTCTGCACGGTCTAAATGTTTTGTTTGGTTAAGATATAAATTCGCGCTCGCTTTCCCCTGTCATGTTCATTGTCTCTCTATTTACCGTTTATTTTTAATTGTGATAAATTGTCGTCATTTTCCCACCCTTCAGCTTTGTTCAAAAAATGTCGGCAGCAGGTTCCATGTCATTTGAGAACCAGCAGCGCTACCCGTTTATAAAATACAGTAATCAGCGTAAAATAAGTATTGAATGAAAATAACGCACAGAAAGAAGAAAAAATTGTATTTTAACTTTCAGAATGAAGCCTCTGAGAAAAAAGATTTAGATGTCATTGTTACTAAAGAGTTAAAGTTTTCAAAACAATGTTCACTCGCGAGCAGTAAAGCCGCTTGTTAGGTCTCATTTAGAAGATGATGTACAGTTTTGGTCGCCTTATATGAAGAAGGATGTAAGAAAGGTATGATAATTTAAACCCACTCTAATAGACATAGTTTATTTCCACAACAGTTTAGATGCCCACTGGCATCCTTTTCGGGTGGGCATCGAAACTGTTGTGGAAATAAACTCTGTCTATTAGAGTGGGTTTTAATTATCATATTTTGACCTTCACGTAGAAAAAAGTGAAGTTTTTTGCATTTATGATTTAGAAAGGGTTTAGCGCCGCACAACAAAACTTATTTCAATCTTGCATAGTAAACCATATGAAGACATTCAAAAGCAGTTTCAAGCGTATACAAGTTCAACTCTTTAAGAGGCGAATTAATTCAGGTGTTATAATTTATGTTATCAAAACGATAGGAACGTGACGAGAAACAGTGGTTTTAAAATAAGGGGTAAAATATTTGAAACAAATGTTGCGAGGAGGTTCTTCACCGAAAGATAGTTGAGAGACGGAATAGTCTACCCACGAGGGTCGTGGCAAGCACTTCATTTAATGTTTAAGAACAGGTTAGATGGATATTTTAGTAACATCAATTTGTATTAAAGGCGGGTAAATTGGAGATGTGATTTTTAGTTTAAAAGTAGGCGCTATGGGAAGTGGCCGATTTTCTGTTTTAAATGTAGTAGGTGCTGCTGATTGGGTCTGGTTACAGAGCATTGGGAGTTCTCAAATTTACTTTTTTTATTATTACATAAATAAAGCTCTCTCTAATAGATGGGAATCCTCGGGAGTCAAAACCTACGAATAGGTATATTAAATTATTTTGTAAAGTCACTCTTCGCTCCCTTCCTTTTGTTCCTTCCTTCCTTCCTTCCGGTTTTTTTTTGTATTATTAAAAGGGTGCGTTGGAACTTTATTTAATTTTTATTGTTTAAATATTGTACATCAAATTTTGCAAGGTAATATATAATATGCATATTTTTAATTCCCCATTGTACATGGGGAATTCTTAAATTGTGGGTCTGGTCAGTTGGAGATACCCTCTGGACCAGTGCTCTTTGTAGTCCTCTCCCCACTTTACAATCAGAGGAGTGTCTATTGTGCTCCATATAGCATGATCAAACATCGAGCAACTTAGTCTTCCACTTACTAATTTTTTGATCACTTGCCCCATAAACACCCATTTCTTGGGTGATTACCCGTTGGTGCTCCGGCGAATTTAACATTCTCCATAAGGGACAAGTACACGGAGATAGATACAGGGACCTCCACTGTTATTCCTCCTCGGTGACACAACCCGCGAAGTATGAACGACTCAATGTATCACTTGCTGCATAAACGACTTTCACGGAGGGACAACGAAGTTGAGACTTGGCGACGTTCATAGAGTTGGCAGACGCGCATACACATGACTGAGCGTGTCGTTTTTGTAATTGGATGTCTTACACTCGCCCGTCTTGTTAAGTGTTTCATAAAAATGCATATTATAATCTTTATTATCTGGGTAATCGGACCCAATATACGACAAGTCTTCGGCACGGTGGCTTTGGTAGGCTAAGGAAAAAATGATGCAACAACGAAATGATGGTGACTCGTACATAATAATGCCTTTTTAAGGAATTTTATATTTATTTGCGTAGATTAGGTTAGTAGGATGCGTCTCGGTGGTGTAGTGGTTAGCGTCGCTGACTACGAATCCATCGGCCCCGGGTTCGAGACCCGGTGACGGCAGCCGGCGCGTAGCAAAACCCAGCTGTTCATCCTTCCACACAATAAAGGGGTTGGTAGATAAATGGGTACCCTGGGTGGCCTAGTGGTTAAGACGTTAGGCTACTGGTGAGGCGTGGTTCGGGTTCCACGTTAAACTGTTGGTCTAAGGTGGAGTGAAAAGCTTGACTTTCGTCAGAATGAATAATTCGGGCGGAAGCTAACCAAAGGTAGGCATTAGAAGACTGCGAAAATAAAAGATAGCCGTGAATACCAACTTTTTTATGTAGGAAGGAGGGGGGCTAATGGCGAGCGCCTGCAAAAGTGACCCCTCCGAAGAAGATGTAGAGCTCCAAAAACAAGTTCTCCAAGGCTCAATAATGTCATTTTTCCTTTATTTTTTTTTAATAAATTTTAAAAAGGTTTTGTGTATAGTGTGTAAGATGCATGTATGCGTAATGAGGAATAGAGGGAGAAGCGTGTGTTTGAGAGCATGCTGGACTGCTCACAGGGTAGATGAGACAGAAAAAGATCAGCTAAGGAGGAGTGACGGGAGAAATGGGAATTCCAGCATTCCTGTCTTCTGCCCAACATCCACCCTGGAGTACTTCCCTGGTCGACTGGTGTCTACAATCTCCTCTTTTCTTTGTAGTTCTCTATAAATCTTCTTTCATACAGTAACAGGAGCGACAGAAAATAGTGGTGAAAGCTTTACACGTTTATAAGTGTAAGCATGGTACAAGTTTCCAGTGTTCATTTTGGATCTTTTAAACTATTTCACCCCCAGCTTCAGAGATGGGGGACATGAGTAAAACCTGATATTGACCTTTTAAACTATGTATATATCTCCCCCCCCCCAAATAAATTATCTTATTTACGTGAAAATCCTATTATATATCTTAAAATTCTATTAAGATAGAATGTACCTTATATTTCCGGTTTAGAGAGAACCATTATTTACATAGGATAAAATTTGAATGCCCAGTTAGGTCAACTGTACGCCTTTAACGAAAATATTACGACTAAACCTAACCAGTCGTCAAGGGCGTACAGTTGACCTAACCGGGCATTCAAATTTTATCCTATGTAAATAATGGTTCTCTATTTATTATACTGTATGTTTGCAAATTAACCAAAATAAGGTAAGAAAACAATAAAAAAATTATCTATTGCAGAGTTTAAACTTTGTGGGGTATATAGTTGAAAAGATCAACAATGGGGTGGTGATTGTTTAAAAGAGTATGTTGGGGGGGGGGAATAGAAATAGCAATGAAAAAAAGAAGGATCTTTTAAACTAACTTTAGTCTAGCCCAAGAAGGAAGTAGAAGAGTGGATCTTAGGGTCTTTGTTAGCCTGTAACTCTTTACCAGTGACAATGTAGCACCAGGGGCAGGTAGTGAGGTTAGAGCAGTGCTCTTCAACCTTTTTATGCTTACCGCCCACTTTTGTAACTTTTGAATCTCCGTATCGCCCACCAAAATTAAAAATGCAAAAACTCAAACTAAAAGTTATATACCCTGCATAAAACAATAAAATTAATTGCAATTACCTTTAGATTAATGAGATCCTTCGCCCAGGTACCGCCCAGGTTGAAGAGCACTGGGTTAGAGTAACTGAAACTAGCCGTATAGGAAAATCTCGCTAAAACCTAGATTAGTATATTTGGCTCAGTTGGACCAAAGTAAAAATTAGGCTAGAAACTAAGTTGAAATTAATTTTATTGGTCCAACTAACGTAGGCTTACTTGGCTCTGTACCTGCAGCTTTATTATTTTTTACTCTAGATGGGGTTGAGGATAGGCTTAGTTACTACGAATTCAGAGAATATTTGGAGACTTCATACCCTTATAACTTGCACCAAAATTATAGAACAGATGTATGTGATATGAATCATCGCAACTCTCACATGCTCCAGCCCTAATCCCTTCCAAACTTCTTGTCTTTTGACTTTGTCCCAAACCTTACACACTCAATCTTATATTCTTCAGTTCTGTTTACAACTTCACAGTTTTAAGGCCCAGGCTGTCTCTTGGTTGGTATGATCAACTAGGGGCCTAACTAGGTTAATCAGGCTAAGAACTGGACTTGCATTGAATAGATACTAAGATTAAGTAAAAATCTACGGAATTAAGTTTTTCTTTCATTAGGAATTGAGCTATTTAAAGTTTAATAAACACTGTAATCCTTTGATAACACTACCAAAGGAACAGAATCTTTGTTGAACAGTATTGGGTGGTCCTTACTGAAACACTGGAATGGGAGTGGTCGTGCGGGAAATTTTTTATATATAATTGTGTGTATTATATATATAATATATATATATATATACACACACACAGGCAGGAAGGAGGGGCCAAGAGCAAATGCCCGCAAAAGCGCCCCCCCCCAATAGAAGAAGAGAGGCATCTCGAAAACCCCGGACCTTGATTCTGGCTAAGACTGTGTTTGAAAGATGGGAGGTCATAGACAGGAGGAAAGATGAATTGAAGAAGATTGTTCCAGAGTTGACTGGTTGAGTAGATGAAAGACTGAAAATACCGATTAACTCTTGTGTTAGATAGTTGGACAGAAAAGGAAGTCTGGTGCTGCGTGCTCTTCTTAAAGGAGGAGACATGCAGTTAAAGAATTCAGAAAAGGAATGTCCGTTATGAGAGAGAGTCACAGTCACAAGACCCCTGTACTCAGTGGGGGGTGAAGAAACCGCGGAGGCGGTACAGCACACACCTAAACTCTTAGAAGCTGTTTTGGAGAGTATGTGAGCTTTCCAGGAAAGGTCACGAGAAAAGGAAACGCCAAGAATTTTAAGAGAAGACGAAGATTGAGTTGTGTGTTGTTGAAAGTAAGGGGATAGTCGTGTGGAAGATAGTTCATCCATCTCTCTCCTCGTCACAGAGTTTTTGAGGCATTGAAAACCACAAGATTTTCTCTGCCCCAATCAGATACAGCAGAAAGATCAGAGGTCAGGTGTTCCATAGCCGTCCTACACAAATCATGAAGTGACTCCTGTGAGGGACGCTTTGGGAAACGGGTGGTGAAGTGAAGAGTGGAGTCATCGGCACAGGAGTGAATAAGGACAGGAAGTGCGAATTAAAAGATCATTAATAAATAAAAGGAGAAGAGTGGGTGACAGGACAAAACCCTGAGGAACACCACTGTTGATGGCCACTGTTCTTCTCCTAACGCTATCTACAACCGCAGCTATAATTTCCTTTCAGGCCGATCTAGAGATGAAGGCACAGATAGAAGGATAGAAACCGAAGGAGAGCAGTTTGGAAATAAAAAATTTGTGCCAGACTATCAAAAGCTTTCGATCTGTCTAGCGCAATAGCAAAAGTTTTACCGAAATCCCGAAAGGAGGATGACTGAGTCAGAGAGATATGCAGGAAGATCGCCAGTAGAGGTCCCTTGCGGAATCCATACTGATGATCTGAAAGAAGATTGTGAGAAGAAAGATGTTTAAGAATCTTCCTATTAAGGATAGATTTAAAAACTTTGGAAAGGCAAGAAATCAAAGAAATTGGACGATAGTTCGAGGGTTGAGAGCGGTCACCCTTCGCTTCCATTCAGCCTGTCCCAAAGAACTTCCAGCAGGAAGGAAAAGTACCAGATGATAGACAAAGAGGAAAGAGTTTGCCTAGGCAGGGTGTCAGCACAGAAGCACAGTTCTTAAGAACAACAGGAGGAACACCATCAGGACCGTACGCCTTCCTAGAGTTGAGCCCAGATTGACTTTTTTTCTGCCCTAATTTCAATCTTTGGAAAAAATTCTAACATTATTATAGAGTGGGGAGATGGAAGATCAGCACCGGAATCGTCCAGGGTTGAATTATAAGCCAAAGCTTGAGCGAAGAGTTCAGCTTTGTCAGAAGAAGAGAGAGCAACTGAGCCGTCGGAATGGAAAAGAGGAGGGAAAGAAGAGGAAGTAAAGTTCTACAGATCTACAGAAGCTAAGGCTAACAAAGACCCTAAGATCCACTCTAAGGTTAGCCCGAGAGAAAGGAAAGAGTAGCGGGTTAAGAGAAGAGAATAAGGGGTTAAGTAAGAGCAACACCTATCACTCATGGGTTAACATTCATTCAGAAAAAGAGGAAAAGTGTCTCACCATCATCATCCGCCGGCCACTGCCGACAAGTCAGAAAAATAGTCGGAGAGAATAGGAGAGGGGTGAAAGATGAAAAGAAGTAAAATAAGAACGCTTACAAACCATGCAAACACAGTCTTAACTCACTGTCATACCATGCAAACTACAAACATGCAAGAAAAGAGTTGAGACATGCGAAGTAAGGAGAGGCAGAAAGAGCGAGAATAATCAGAATTGGATAAATTTCTACATTTTTGTCCACAGGAAAGAAATGTTTAATTTATACAAACAGAGATATTTTTAAATTTTAAGTATTAATCCTTTAAATTTTTAATATTTGTATAAATTGCTCAATGCCCAGTAGATTTTCTGGCATCCTTTCGATAAGCCTAACGACGCCCTTCAAAGGTGCCACATCTATAATAATAAACATAACAGATTCCTAAATTATATACGTGATTTAACTCCTTAATGTTCTTTTCAGCTAAGTGTAGAACCAAAATTATATAAATTCTTTTGCTACTATCATTATTAGACTAGGACTTTGCAACTTTAATAATCTTTTGTAAACGTGGCACCAGGGGGTTTCTCCAGGGAAAAAACACCTTGAGAGAGCCAGTGCTTGCCTCGCCCTTTGGCCAGCCGGTTCGGCTCGGGTCCTTTGTTCGTTAATAACTCTAAGCAAGTGTAGTTTATTAGCTTTCTTTAACAATGCACAATAATTAGGAACTCAAATCCCTGTATTTCACAAGGATAGATCACTTTTAAGAAACACTAGAAAAAGGTAACGCGTCATCTTTATCCTTCCACGTGAGACTTATAAACATTCTATTCTCTCAACGGACTGAGGGAGGGGGGACGCCATTGAGCGAAGGTATAAATTGTTTTTTTCCATAACTCGCAGTCAGATTAAGTAAAGTTTGAAAAGAAGAACCGTGGACGTCAGCTGTATAAACTTCATTGTCGGTGCAAGGAAGCGACATACTGAGTTAGCCATCGCCGATATTTAGGTACTCTAACGAAGAAGAGGCCATCTTGCGACATATACTGTATATGTTGGTTATTATTTATAGGCTAAATTAGCCTTTCCTTATCATATTTCTATAAGTAATCAAATTGTTCATGAAAAAGTGAAGGAGCCAAAATGGCGGCTCCGTCTTTTTCGTTTCTGAAAGGACTTTTTATAAATTCTTAAATACATGAAATTAAAAACGCATCTTTTTTCCTAAATTACAGGAGTATTTAACATACATGTATTGAATTAAATAGACAATTGAATTCAAGTTCAAATAACAAGAAATAAAAAATTCGGTTAACTTTGTTTAGCTAGCCCCTTCATAATTAATTTGTGAAAAAAACGTGTGATCGTCATTCCTTCCTGCGGGTTCCCGCGCTTCACGCCAGCCAAAGCGAAGAGACAAATGAATTTAGTATTACTTTTATAGCAAGGGAAACTACAAAAGATGATTTAAATTGTTAGAATTGAAAACATGTTACAGTTACACCTGAATGCAAAGGTTTATAATTCTTAAAAATAGGATGAGTCAAATTAAGATCTAACTTGGTATGTAAGTAAATCTTACGCCTGGCAGCCTCGCGCGGCAACAGGATGTCATAGGCCGAAAAAAGAAGCTATCGTATTAAAGCAGTGAACGAGAATGAATTTATATCAAATTACGCTTTACCTATTGCTGAATAACGTAGCATAAAACTATGTTAGAGGACGTTAATTCCATCTTTTAACTATTATGATATAAAACGAAGCAAAAGGTGCCAAATAAGAAATACGCAGAATCAGTGCGTCTCTGAAGTTCAAACGATAGTCATTAAATTTTGTGATTTTTACTTCAACTTTCACACGGAGTCTTTGTAAAATTGTAGGATAAACTAATAAAAAGAAAATGTGTGGTTCACAAAAGTGAATAAGCTCAACTAAGTCTTCCCCAATAAGAGTAAGTGATTTATGCGTTTAGTCCGTTTTCTATAAAGCGAATGTGTTCGCAAAAGAAATTGAAACGCAAAATAGTCTTTCCTTAAAGTTTAACAGAAGAAAACGTGGAACTCGAGTTACATTTACGTAACTAAAAAGACAAAAAATAGTGTACCACATTTTCCCGTTAAGAAAATGGGTACCGAATTCTTTCGAGTGAGTGAGTACGTACAGGGTGTACATAAAGTCAGGATCTATTTTTGTGAAGCACTTGGAAATTATATGGAATTCAATCATAAAATGATAAAGTGGTAACATTTATTAAATAATTAAGAGTAGGATTCGACGTGACGCCCATCAGTATCCTGCACAGCTCAAATCGTTCCGCAGCATTTCTAAACACATTCTGGAGCATTTGCGGTGTTATGTTATCTGCAGCAGTTCGTATACGTAAGTTATCAAGACTCGTAATCTTCGTCTGATAGACGTGCGATTTGATAAGCCCCATGCAAAGAATCTAAAGGGGTTAAATCTGGTGATCTCGCTGGCCAAGGTCTGTTGCTTCCGCGTCCGATCCAGCGATTTGGAAAACGTCCATTTAGGTAATCCTGAACAATTTTGGCATAGTGACAAGGAGCACCATCATGTTGATAGACGACGGGGATAGGATTGTTAGTATCGTCGTCTATCAACATGATGGTTCCTTGTACTATGCCAAAATTGTTCAGGATTACCTAAATGGACGTTTTCCAAATCGCTGGATCGGACGCGGAAGCAACAGACCTTGGCCAGCGAGATCACCAGATTTAACCCCTTTAGATTTCTTTGCACGGGGCTTTATCAAATCGCACGTCTATCAGACGAAGATTACGAGTCTTGAAACGTACGTACACGTATACAAACTGCTGCAGATACATAACCCCGCAATGCTCCAGAATGTGTTTAGAAATGCTGCGGAACGATTTGAGCTGTGCAGGGATACTGATGGGCGTCACGTCGATCCTACTCTTAATTATTTAATAAATGTTACCACTTTATCATTTTATGATTGAATTCCATATAATTTCCAAGTGCTTCATAAAAATAGATCCTGACTTTATGTACACCCTGTACAATGGAAATAACACTATTTGCAACGGCTAATCCAATCTAGGAAGGTCTACCTGGCAAATAAGTGGTTCTAATTGTAATTAAAATAATTCTATGAAAATGTATTATGTACCTGCTAATACGGTCGAAAGGCCGGATAGAGAAACGATTGTTACTCAAGAAAATTCAATCAAAATTGTAGTATGTATGCGTTCATTCATTTTTTAATGGTCTTGCATATTTTAACAGTCAAATTTAAATTGCTTGTGCATTTTACTAAATTTTATTATTAAGTGTCTTCCCTAAATAAACAAAAATTTATCACTGGCAACAATTTCATTTTTGTAGTGCGAGTTGTTTAATAAGAGTTTGAAAAGCCTTTTACAAAAATAATTAATTCGTCAATTATTCTCATACACGGATTGACAGAGAAACATTATACTATATAAATTTATATAACAAGTGATTTATTTTAGCCTGTTTTCCTTTAACCCAAGGTTATATATAAGTATAAACATACGTTAAATGTAAAATATGAAACCACGTAATATAACATATGGGAGCCTGTCCGGGAAACCACATAACATAGATAATTTTTTTTATATATATTGTTGTTATTGTTGTTGTTATATATATTCCGCACGACCACTCCTGTTACAGTGTTTCTAGTTGTACCTCCCATTTGCTAGCAAACCACTGGTCTCCCCATTAAGTGCAATTCATCTAACTGCTATTTTAGCCATTTTCAGTGCCACAGTACCATCTTCAGCCTCAGTACCTCGAGAAAAGTGTATTTTTAATGCTGCCAATTATACCAACATATTCTTGTTTTTGAAACAAAATTTAAATTCAATTTGTTCAAAAACTGTGGGTGATGCAAACATTTCGCATCCGTCTTCATATTCTGCGTCCACAAATCTACCAGATTCACGCTATTTTACTCGAGGAACAGGAAAAAAGTTATAATTTGTTGTCCAGTGTAATTGGTAAAAAATTTGGAGCACAGCAAAGAATCCATGTATGGAAGTGGAAGATTAAACACAAACAGAAATGTTCAATATTCTTTAATATGTTTAAATTTGTTGTTGTGTGTTGTTCATATTACTTAAAAAACAAAAATTGAGTAACACGTCTTTGGCTCAGTTTGTGACTTAACTGTGGGAAATTGTGTGTAATTATATATATATATATATATATATATATATATATATATATATATATATATATATATATATATATAATGCACCTGTGTGGTGTTAGCGTCGCTGACTACGAATCCCCCGGGTTCGATTCCCGGTGACGGCAGTTGGCGCGCAGCAAACCTAGTCGTTCATCCTTCCATGTCATAAAATTTGCTTGGTAGATAACCATTAGGCTAGTCAGGGTACCCATTTAAGACGCTGGACTGCTGACCGGGAGGGCGTGAGAGCAAGTCCGAGTGAGGGCTTTAGGTCTATGCCGGGTGGTCAGAAATTACACAGTTTAACGTGGAATCCGAACCACAACCTAAGGTGGAGCAACACGCTTGACCTTCGTCAGAATGAAAAATTCGGGCAGAAGCAAAACCAAGGTTAACGAAGGTTATATACTCGTATATATACGATATACTGAATATGTTTGTCAATATATTAACAAATGTACTGACTGTCATTGTAAAAATTGTATAGAAAAGTTTTCTTATTTAACGATATCAATTTTTTGATCTTGGAGACTCGTTACACTTTGTTTATTTAAGACGAAAATACGAGACACGCTATGAAACTTGGTTCACTCCCATTTGGGAAACTCTTGTAAGTTTCGGATTTTGACAAGGGCGTGTGTGTGTGTGTGTGTGTGTGTGTGTGTGTGTGTGTGTGTGTGTGTGTGTGTGTGTGTGTGTAATTGCCTCTAGGTTATTTAAAATTTGATTCGATATTACTGTGCGTGTTATATATATATATATATATATATATATATATATATATATATATATATAATCATGCGGGTTGCTTCTACAGAGCTTCAATTTAATATTTAGGAGAAATCCAATGACAAGGAGAAATGTAAATGCCATGAAAAGTCTTCTTTAATGCGCAACGTTTCGAGCAATACGCTCATCTTCAGGCTGTATAATAACAATGTGAAGTTAAAATCAATAATTGAATGAAAAACAAGACAAAGAAAATTTCTATAACCTATTCATAAAGGCAAATTTTAAAAGACTGAAAAAGAGGGTTAAATTCTAAGTTATACAGATTTACATATAAAATTAAGAAGCTATTTTTAAATACATATAGTAAATGTGAAATTAATACACTGGAAAAATTAACAATAGTACACTGGAATAATGAAACTAACTAACCTTTCACTGCAATTTCCGAGGCTAGACTGATTTAAGCAGAGGCAAAACGAGAAAACATAAGATGGCCGAACAGGTAAAATTTTAAAAACTAAAGAAGTTTCTAGTATTCGGGAACACAGTATAAAATGTAAAACTGATGTCACTTTAGACAATTTTAAAATTCTTGGTTGTAATACTTGTCCCAACTCGCTTAGAATTTTGGAATCGCTTTACATTAAAACATTGACCCCAACGCTAAATGTTGACTCATCAGCTGTCCCTTTAAATTTCTTATAATCCCTCCTCCTTCCCCAATTCCTTATAATCCCCCCTTCCCCAATCGCCCTCACCATCTTATGTTTTCTCGTTTTGCCTCTGCTTAAATCAGTCTAGCCTCGGAAATTGCAGTGAAAGGTTAGTTAGTTTCATTATTCCAGTGTACTATTGTTAATTTTTCCAGTGTATTAATTTCACATTTACTATATGTATTTAAAAATAGCTTCTTAATTTTATATGTAAATCTGTATAACTTAGAATTTAACCCTCTTTTTTCAGTCTTTTAAAATTCGCCTTTATGAATAGGTTATAGAAATTTTCTTTGTCTTGTTTTTCATTCAATTATTGATTTTAACTTCACATTGTTATTATACAGCCTGAAGATGAGCGTATTGCTCGAACGTTGCGCATTAAGAAGACTTTTCATGGCATTTACATTTCTCCTTGTCATTGGATTTCTCCTATATATATATATATACACACACGTATATTATATATATCTATATATATATATATATATATATATATATATATAACACATACAAAGGTGGGCACCCGGGCCTCAAAAAGGACCGACGGTCCCGGTCCTTGCCTCAAACTGGACCGACGGTCCCGGTCCTTTCTGAAGATAGGACCTAGGAACGACTCGGTCCTCGGTCCTTATATATAATATAAGTGAAAAAGTTGATTAAAATGAAAAATGAAATTAAAGACACCGGAAATCTTTAATTTTATTAACGTAAATTATAATTAATACAATACATAAATGATGAAAAAAAGTGAAGTTAAATGCTTGAGTTTCCCTTCAAGAAAACTAGCATTTCAAAATGGCTGTCACTGAGCCCTGACCTTTTCGGCTTGAGGACGTCCTTCCCCAAAGAGAAGGAAACGATCCATCTTCTTTAGAACCTCAAATAATCACTAAACACACTAAAATCACTAAAAAAAGACCGTCCGGAATTGCTTAAAAATGGACCGTCGCTCCTCATTTCGGTCCTCACTGAGAAAAGGACCGACTTTCCCGCTCACGTCACGGTCCTTAAAAAGGACCGAGTTCCTGGAGTTCGGTCCTTTTGGAACTGTCCTGCCCACCTTTGTATATATATATATATATATATATAATAATAATAAGTTAGTATAAAGAAGCAATTGAAAAACACGAACTATTATGGTGTTTTCCTACTTCGCAAACCGAAGTTGAACTTAATTTGGTTAAATGGGTTGGTGTAGATAGAGCATTTACTTCGTATCAGCGAGTGTTTAGAAAATTTATCTCGATTCTAAGATGGTCTTTCGAGTATAACGTAGTTTTGAATAACAATGCGGCTTTTAAAAGGTTCGTTATGAGGTGAGGGAAAGAAATGCAAAACGGGGTCTGTTTTGTTTGCTCGTTGTGATCATCATAAATCCTGATAGTCGAAAAACCTAAGGATTATTCGTGTAAAGATTTCGTTGAACGTCGATGACATCATCTGCAGATTTATCGCCGGAAAATGGTGGTGATGATTGCTTTTAGTTTAGAAATAACATTTGTTATTCACTGACCTTTCGTCCGTTTTATGCTGTGACACGCATGAGAATTAGGTTCGAGAGAGAGGGAAAAGTCTTTGCATCTTCAATCCAAGGATAAATGAAGATTAACGAATGAACATAAAATGGACGATAACATGAATGTAACATTTTATTATGCATCCAAAAGGTACAGAAATTAAAGAAAAAAAAGTTTATCTATTGGACCCCTCCCCCCCCCGTCTCTCTCTCTCTCTCTCTCTCTCTCTCTCTCTCTCTCTCTCTCTCTCTCTCGTGATTAAATAAATACATAAATGGAAATAATTAACATTTCTCCTCCGCGTCCATTTCGTAACGTGTTCATATTTTGTAGTAATTATTACGTTTCTCAGTTATGAAGTTATCTCGTTCTTGAGTCTTGTGTGGTTCACACTACTTTACTCACTACCCATCGTCTCCACCACAATGGACATTATAATAAATGTTCGGAAAAAACGCTGACCACGCTATAAATGACCATTGAAACAACATAAGTTTGGAAGATAAATGTAAACAAACGGCGGCGCCCTCTTTGTTCTGTCAGCTGACTTGACGTAAAGACTTGTCGAAAGTCATTTGTGACTGTCACCAACACGAGCCAACTTTGGCCAGGAGGAAAAGCGTTCTTCCTTCAAATTTATGAAAGTTTTCGAGTTTCTTTTTAACTTCAAAATCGTTTCTCCATTCTTACAGAAAGGGGTCTTTGATTAATATATAATATATATATATATATATATAATATATATATATATTATAATATATATATAATATATATATATATATGTGTGTGTTTAAACACAGACCGTGCATGGAACAAGGAACTCTTCTGGGAAAATTAAATCCACTATAGTCCGAATAAGTAATGGTAAATGACAAATACCATAGTTTTTCTTTTTCATGATGCTAGCCCGACGTGGGCAACGGGTCTCTCGCAAAGAGATCCCATAAATATAGCTTCCCTCACCAGCTATCTGCAAAGCAGACAGGATCCAGCTTTGGGACATGGACCTAGGGTTTAAAGCAAGCCTAGTCCCTACATTCAGAACCTCTATATAAGTAAAAGACTCGTTGCATTCACGTCGGATTGAATAAACAAAGAAAAAGGGGTAACTATTGTAGTTTTACTAGGCTTGCTTTAAACCCTAGGTCCATGTCCCAAAGCTGGATCCTGTCTGCTTTGCAGATAGCTGGTGAGGGAAGCTATATTTATGGGATCTCTTTGCGAGAGACCCGTTGCCCACGTCGGGCTAGCATCATGAAAAAGAAAAACTATGGTATTTGTCATTTACCATTACTTATTCGGACTATAGTGGATTTAATTTTCCCAGAAGAGTTCCTTGTTCCATGCACGGTCTGTGTTTAACATATAAATTTCTCAGGGGACCATTCTGAGTTTGTATATATATATATATATATATAATAAAGAAACAACGAATGTGTTTTGAGTGCAATTGAAATACCCTAACATTGCATTTTCATTGTCTCGTTCAACAAACGTTTTGACGTCGCGGTTATCCTTTTGGTTGAAAGGATTGCACGCGACTGTTGTGTGTGTGTGCGCGCGCGCGCGCGCGAACCAACCGCGACGTTTTTAACTCCCTGGTCATCGTTCGTCCGTCCGCGAAATGTTCAACGATTAGCGACGAAAACAGTCTAAACGCGATTTTGAATCGATGGAAACAACTTTTTCTTTTCGGTCATCACCTCCCCACCCATCCCACTTTCCTCCTTCGAGTGTTGGGTTTCGGTTTTATTTCATCGCAGTGCCTGATCCAGTGATCCCCCACCCACCCATCTCTTTCTCTCATTAACTCGCACGATGCGAAACAGAATTGAATTAACTCGGTTTCCGCTTCCTTTCCATCCATTCGTCGTCGTCGTCAAATTGTGTTTATCGAAAGACGTCGCGAGAGAATGGATTTGAACGCGGTTCACTTTGTGTTTATTCGCAAATCACTTTTCAAGAAAGGTGAATGAATAATACAATTTTATATATATATATATATATATATGAAGAAATTGTATTCATTACATATATATAATAATAGGCCAATTAGAATAATAATCATCTGTATTAAGTAATAAATGTACGTTTTATTTATTACCTACTCAATTGAATAAACCCCTATTACTATTCATCAATATTAGGCCTACAATAAAGATTTTTTTGTAGATGTAAATACTGAAATGTGGACCAAATACATAAATTAAAAACGAGCCTTCTTAAAAATCACCTATTTTCGTAGGTTTGAAATATTTTGAAGATTTAAGCATAAATCATTGTACAATCATAATGCAAATTCTTTTAAAAGCAAGATTTCGGTATTCGTTCATTAAAATTTATTTCAGTCCTAAGTACGTTATAGATAAAATTGTGTTTTAATTGTCTGATTGTTGTATTTACTATTAGTTCTTGGTCAATGTAATAATACCGAACGTTTCATAACTATGATTTAATGTATACTGCGAGCAAAATTCATTTGTCGAATCAACCACAAAGTTCATTTGTGTCCCTTAAAAAATTACCTTAAAATTACCTTGCGTTATTTGTTATACTGTATAAATAGGATTATGAGATATGGAATCGCATTCAAATTAATCCTAACTACGAAGTTTGTTATATAATAATTAATCGTAATGTTTCATATATAGGTAGATTTAATTAAAGATAAAAGCATTTATACCACCAAATCGTAACTGAGCCCAGTAAAACCGAAAGCTTAATGCGGGGGCGTACCTAAAGTATTTGGCACCCGGGGCGGATCCTTCCTTCGGCACCCCCCATAAATAATTTTAAAACTTAAACACACACAAAAATATATTATGTTTGCGAGTAGATTTTTAAACAGTACAGTACTGTCAAGCAAATTGGAAATGAGAAAAAAATGCAGGACAGTAAAAATTCAGTGAACAGTAATACTGCATTTTATTTTATACAAAAAACACAGGAAATCTAGTCTCAACGCTCGGCCTATTCTTCAAAGCTAAATAGAGAGGATTCACAGTCTCTGCTTTCGAGCCTTAATTTCTGCAAATTGATCAATGACCTCATCAAAATTCACCTTCTTTGCATATTCATGTTCAATTGAAAGCTTCAAACAAGTGGTTCTCAAACTTTTTCCAACCAGATACCCATTGAGCTATCAGATTAATTATTTTATCAACCCAGACAAGCAGAGACAATTAATTATCAATGCCAATGCATTAACACTAATTCAATATAGTATGGCATAACGCTAGCTACTATAATTGATATCATTATTTAATAAGCAGTAAGCATTAACAACATATTAAATATACAATGATACTACACTGGACATTGTAAAATTATTGAACTTGACTAAGCCAATAAGCATTAGTACTAATTCAATATAGAATAGTACTGTAGTTGTTGATGTAAATCTGTAACGGTGTTTACTATATTAAGCATGTAAGCATTAACACATCTCCATGCAGTCACATCATTACCCTCTGTCTTAACATCACCATGTAGTTGCATTAAAAAAAATCATGCAGTCATACCACCACCACCATCGTAAGATCACCACGTAGTCATCATAAAAAACTCACTCAGTCATACACATCATCGTTACTTCAGTAGTCATGGTTGTAGGGAAAAAGTCAAGTCTAAAGTTTAGTGCAAAGTGTAACTTTCCTGTGTGTTTTTACTGATAACCAGTAGTCACAGGGACGACCATTCATAAACATGAGTTTCTATAACATCACGACGATGCATTTATAAACACTTAAACATCACTATGATACCACATTGTCAAAAATTACTGGACACTGGTATAAGTACTATGATATTGTTATAAACACCAGCACTTTATGCTTTATCATAATTATTTAATGAAACATACCTCATGTATGTGGAGTTAGTGTCAAGTGAACAAGACTTGGAATGTCAGTTGCAGCCAGCTTGCTATGCTCAACAAACTGATGACTGAAACGTCAACAAACGTTCGCCTTTCGATGTAATTTTTATCAAATATTTAATTTTTCGTTTGTAAATTTTGTATCGCCAATAAAAATACAAATTTATTTTATAGTGGAAATTAACATTAAGCTGTTGTAATAGTTCGAACATTTTTAAAAAAAAATTCTTACTTTGGCGAATTTTTCATTTGTTTTGAAAACTTGTACTGGTATTTCAACTCTCCCGATGGCACCCCCCTCCTGGCTGTCACCCCCCTCCTGGCTGTCACCCGGGGCGGACCGCCCCCTCGCACCCCCCTTAGTACGCCACTGGCTTAATGGCTAAACTACTTGGGTCGAAATAAATAAATGTTCTATAAAAAATTACTAATATTGTAAATCATAGAATTAGATTTATTTTTACCCATAAAGATTTTATTGTTATGATTATTATTGGATCACCTGAAGATCAAGGCCCCCAGCCTTCTTTAGTTAGCTTTATAAGCAGGGCCGTAACTAGGGTTTAGAAATTAGTGAGGTCCAGATTTTTTTCGAGCGCGGCGGGACGAGCAAAATTCAGACCAAAATGACATCTACAAACACAACCCAAGCTATACACAAAACACAAAACGCTCGACGCTCCCTCTTTTCACAAGAAAAGCGGTAATATGCGTTTCATACACGGAGAACGGTTCAGTCTCTTTTTTTTTTTTTAGGAAATAATTACCACCTCGGTGACCTCATAGGTAGTTACGGCCATGTTTATAAGGCTAACTAACGAAAATATCACGACCTAACCTAACTAACCAATCGTCAAGGGCGTACAGTTGACCTAACGATTGGTTAGGTTAGGTCAGGTCGTGATATTTTCGTTAGTTAGCCTTATAAGGCTAACTAAAGAAGGCTGGGGGCCCTGATCTTTAGGTGATCCTTATTATTATATAGCCTTTTCATTATACCCAAGAGAAAAGTTGAAAAACTTAAAGGATTGCAGATCGGGATGGGGATGGGCGGTTCCTAAAGCTTTGCTAGGGCTTAAGTTATGTTATTTGTACTCGTACTTAAATCATATTGCTTAGGATTCAAAATCATTGATAAAATGTTTTGAATGTAATATTTAAAGTTGAAATTCCTTAGTTCAGTGTTATGATAAATTTTTTTTTATTTTGCTTGATGTTCAAATTCTATTTTTAGTTAATTTGACCCTTAAGCTAAAACATAATTGGACTCTAAAGTATAAGCCTTAATAATAACTAACTATCTATGAAGAGATAATTTGTGAGCCCATTACAATTATTAAGTAATACATCTTAATCATTAAAAATAAAAGTTCATCTGTGTATTCAAATTAATTACTGTATAAATCATATTAGCAGAACGGTTCAATAGTTTAATTGTTTATGGTTACATTGATAATTAATTAATAAGTAGCTGTTACCATACAAAGTTTTCTCCCACTGACAAATGGCAATTTTCCTTATATAAAACTGGAATTCTCAAATTCACTCCATTCAAATGACAAACAGTTCAAAAATAAATTGAAAGAAATTCAGCATCACAAGATTTACCTTCTAAGACAAAACGAGGATCACCTGAAGATCAGGGCCCCCAGCCTTCTTTAGTTAGCCTCATAAGGCTAACGAAAATATCACGACCGAACCCAACCAATCGTTACTGTACGCCTTTGACGATTGGTTAGGTTAGGTCGTGATATTTTCGTTAGTTAGCCTTAAAAGGTTAACTAACGAAAGCTGGGGGCCCTGATCTTCAGGTGATCCAATAAAATCCCCACCTTCAAAGTGGGTTATTCCGATAAAACCCACTGGGGACAACTAGATTGTTGGTACCATCAGGGCAACCTTACCTCATGTGGAAAAGGTTTTCCACACGAAATTAATTTATACAAACAATAATATCTTTAAATTTAAAACAAATTTAAAGTATTAATCCTTTAAATTTTGAATAATTTATACATTGTATAACTTGCCTTTATGCCCGCAGTAGATTGGAGAGTGTCTTTAGGTTTATCAAAAGAGGATGCCATCCAGAGGTGCCAAATCTATAATCTTAATGCTTAGCCGAAAAGAAACGGAGACTCCTAAATTCTATTATAAATCACATAAAGGAGTTAAGTATAAAACCAAGATTATATAAATTCATTTGCTAATATCATCGTTACACTAAAACTTTATAACCTTACTAATCTTTTGTAAATATGGCACCAGGAAGTCCCTCCAGGCATGGGACAGAGAGAGGAGTCAGTTCGTGCCTCGCCTCTTTGGCGGTCAGTCAACTCATTTGGTTTCGATAACAACCCTAACCGAGTGTAGTGATAAGACTTTTCTTTTACAAAGCAGAGTAAAATAGTTCACTTTTGAAATATTAGATATGTTTTTATTTCACAAAGATAGAAATCAAAGGGTAACGTCATTTTTACCCTTTTCCTCGTCAAGATTTCTAAACATTCCATTCTCTCAACGGATTGAGGGAGGGGACGGTCAGATCTTTATTTTTTATTTTTTTTTAATGAAAAACCTTGGACGTAAGGAGCATGCACTTCATTGTTGGTGCAACGAAGCAACATACTCTGTTACCTAACAAAGGGGATGGTGTAACGCCACACACACACACACACACACACATATATATATATATATATGTGTATATATATATGTATATATACACAAGGAGAACCATCATCTCCGACACCTCAGTTACAGATGGTTACTTTTTTTTTTTTTTGGCTTAAGTAAATTTAAAGAAAAAATAAAGTAAAACTTGTATACAATCTGATATGTTATTTCAATAGGATCGAAGACCTGAAGGGAAATGTTAACCAAAAAAAAATAAAAATTATTGTATGGATATTGTATAATCATAAATATATTATGATTCAAAATGAGTTGGCCATTTTTAATTGGTATTCCTACAATTCATTTTAAGTCCCAGGACTTAATAATTAGTATTGTTATTAAGGATAATACTATTATTACCACTTCAGGTGTCTTTCTGTGGCAATATAGGGTATAGTTTGGACAAACTTGGGGGCAAAAAGTGTGTATATATATATCGAAGGTTTATAATTTTTTATATTTTTTATTTATGTAAATTATTATACGTATATAGAAATGAAACGTTATAGGCTTTATTATTATTATTATTAATAACCCGAGCATTAACCTCTTTCGCAACGATGAAGGTCATGTAACGGAGGGGACCTATAACTTTACATGAAATCCGAACCATTTAAGGGTCGTCACATTATTTGAACACAGAGGACAGTTACCTATTCAGCGACTGAATGGATCCAACGTCGTTTTACTCGGCTGAACTAACGGGAAGCGGTGTCGCGACATGGTCACGACATAGCCCTTGATAAGCCTTAATCCACTCAACACGGGACAATATATGAACGTTACTTTAATGTCAAACGAACGTTCACGACTTCGAGAAAACGTGCACGAACGTTATCAGTTTATAGGGTAAGGTTTTCTTTTTTTTCGTTGTAGTTCCGTGCAAGGAAATATTAAGAATCTCGTCCATGTTGAATTACAAAAGAATATGAAAGAATTTCGCGATAGAGTTAATTTTGTATAATTTTTTTAACTTTTTTTTCTTGTCTTAAGACTTGGTCGAATGTATGCATGCATGCATACATGCATTAGTAATTAAAACCAGTAATAAGTAATTAAATGGAGGCTTTAAATTGCACTTTCTATAAAACACCCGAAAATTTATCCGAGATAGAGTTGAAATCTTTCATTAATTACATAAATTGACGAAGTACCGTTGATGTAAGTTGAAGCCGATGCACTAATATGTTATATGGGACACCCTGTATAATATATATAAGTCCGGAGGCCTTTCCCTGAGGAGTGTAACTCGCTTCCATATCAGTCATTGTGTGTTCTACCCGCAACTAAAAAAAAAGTTCCAAAACAAGATAAATTTGAACATTTGTTTTAGTTCCAGTGTATTACTTTTGTAAAATTAACTTAAATGATACTGAACTTATGGGACACCCTGTATAGTTCGCATGTGACTTTCCAAAAAGTGATTCAAAAGGAGGAGAAAAGTTACACAAAGAACCACATGAATATTAATGCTCTGTTTTTAGTACATCAAAAATAAAAATATTTTTTTATTATTTTTACGCTGAAAGAAAACCGACATTATATATATATATATATATATATATATATATATATATATATATATATATAAAATTTAACCTCTTATTTTCGTCTCGATCGTGTATGAAATATTGAAAAGTTTGGTAATAGTTTGCTTTCTACTATATTAAAAATGTAAGTTTTTCGAGAATTATTTATGAAATATGCAATTATGGTTTCTATTGAAAAAAAAATATATATATATATATATATATATACACCTTACCTTATGTTGTTTCGTGTGTTGGTCTCTTCACACGGAGGTCAAGCTGGTGGCCCCGCCTCTAGGTCTGGCCTGGTGGAGGAGCGAGTTACTTTCTTGCGCTCTCCACCGTACATAGCCAGGCACGCCCGGCTCATCTGGTACTGTCCTGAGCCAGGCATCCAGTCTTTTCTTGAAGACTTCAACTTTGACCCCCGTTACGTTTCTGAGGTCCTTAGGAAGCTGGTTGAAAAGTCTTGGCCCCCTGACAACCAAGCTATATATATATATATATATATATATATATGAAAATTATTTCACAAAAGTAACACGTGAAAAATATTTATGATGAATAAAACCACGAAGGAAAGGAAACACAGAATGGTGCTCAAGCGCTTTCGTCTAATGACATCCTCAGTGTTCCTGAGGATGTCATTAGACGAAAGCGCTTGAGCACCATTCTGTGTTTCCTTTCCTTCGTGATTTTATTCATCATATATATATATATATATATATATATATATGACGCGTTCGGTGGAGAAGGGGCGAACGCCACAAAATTCGAAAAATGAGTTTTTTGTCGTATAATTATCCTTTAAACCCTTTGCTTTACCTATGTAAAAAATTAGATGTTAGTCTGCACTCTTTCACGGTAAAATGTAGGTTTTAATTTATCTCAGAGAAATTCACTCCGCATCATTGCTTCACATTGAACACATCTATCTACTTTCTGGTCACTCGACAATGCCCTGTGATGCTCAATTTGGCCAAATTGAACAAAATATAAAAAATAATTACAGCAATATTATTTACACCAAAAAATTATGTTACGGCCATAACTACAGCCATTTCGCAGCGCTTCCTAGTTGTAGAAATGAAACAGGCTGATTTTCTCGATTTTGACGTCCTAAAAACGTGCATTGTCATTAGGAAATCAACAACTACTAAATTTACAGATGCAAGAAAGTTAATATTTGACTTTCAACACAAAGAAGGCTACGTAATATCTACTGCATACCGCACAACCCCAGATAATAGCCATCCCGTCAGACTGCAGAAAGGGAAAAAATCCTACAGTGTCAGTTTATTCAATCTAGCCCAGCAGACACTGCAACCAAAGTATTCCCAATTGCTGCCAATAACTAAGGAAAAAATAAAAGATCTCAAAGAATTATCAGACCTAATGCCTGCAACTGCAGTGAACTATTATACAAGATTGTTAAAGGAACTGGAAGAAACCGAAACAGTTGAAGCAGGTAATACAACATTCGACGAAGAGGACCAAATAATGGATTACACCAGTTAACATCAGAAGCTATCAATAAATAATATTGTAAAATTTCTTGGCGTTTTATTATATCGACATATTACACAACAATATTTTACTCAAATATGTGTTCAAATTCATACAACATTTCAATAAACCGGAAAAATACAAAGGTTTAAAGTTTACAAACTTTAACTGCATTTTGTGGCATAATTCGAAAATGTTGCGTTCGCCCCTTCTCCACCGAACGCGTCATATATATATATAACCTTACCTTACAAAGGTTCCGCGCGATGATTTCTCATTTCGCGAAGGTCAAGCTTGTCGCCCCTCCTCTCGAGGAGTACAATACTATAAATTTGGAATTTACAAGTTTATTGTGAGAGAAGTGAAGTTAAAAAAAAAAAAAAAAAAAAAAAAAGTGAACAAGTTCAGTAGTGGAGGAAGATTTAGCAACGATTCCATGTTCTTCCATGTTCTCGATTTTGACTTATTGAAATAGATGCTTTTTTTTCTCAAAAATTGCGTTTGGAATCTTGGAGGGAGATTAGATTTTAATTTGTAGCCTCATCATAAACCGCCTGTTAAACTGTTGATATTGGGTTCGACTCTAGTGGCTTTCGGTTTTTAGCATTTAAGGTATGAAGTTGTACGTCCCCTCCGTTATAGGACTTTAGATGTTAAATAATGAATGGGTTTAACTACTACTACTACTACCACTACTACCACTACCACTACTACCACTACTACTACTACTACTACTACCACTACCACTACCACCTCCTTTTTTTAATTTTTATAATGAGAGTTATTTATGAAGGGCGAAATTTGTCTCAACGAAAACGTAACATTTTTCGGCTCTCTTGATCTTGGTTTGTGAACGTTGTCTCGACTCTCTCTGTTGTAGCAATTAGCCTTTGTACTTGGAAGACGGAATCGAACCCCATTTGATGCGGGGAAGCCTACGACAATTATTTGCCATTAGGGCCACGTAGAAAAATTAATTTCAGGCTTTGCTGCGTGAAGGATTCGAAGGACTTTAATTAGCGAAATCTCTCGAGCGTAAACAGGACAGGAGAATGTCCATTCATTTCTTTGATTCTCTCTCTCTCTCCTCTCTCTCTCTCTCTCTCTCTCTCTCTCTCTTCTCTCTCTCTCTCTTTATTAGCTTCTTACGTATTGCAGGTTTTCAATCTTCTCTTCCCCTTTTTATAGTTTGCTTTAGTCTTCGTTTTGTCCTTCTCTTCACGCTTCGTTTATGACGTTCTGTTTTCCTTCGTTCGTCCAGTCTTTTCCTGTTTCCAGACGACAAGTTTGGTTTAAACATTCGTCCCTTATGGATTGCCGTCCCTCTTTGTTCCTTCGTACGGTCATTAATTAATTGTGTGTGTGAAAGAAGCAATTTAACACACACACACACACACACACACACACACACACACACACACACACACAGTTTTGTATGTTTGTTTTGTCGTTTCTTTTACTGTTAAATCTATTAAGGTAATCAAAGATAGTCTCCGCTCACAATTTTTGAATTATGGATGTGTGTGGGTGTTGGGTACAAGAAAACATTTCGTGTATATATATATATATATATTATATATATATATATAATATATATTATATATATATATATTTGTAAAAAAGGTTTAAATAATAGTGTGAGAAAGTTGTAAAAACGAGTGTAAGCTTTCAATCCGAAGTTGACACAAACATACGAGATGAAGAACTATTGTCAAAAGTGAATGAATAGTCGTTTTTCCTTTACTTATTTCTTACGTCCGGTTTCTCTACATCTGCTCCCCCAACCCACCTGCGTACTTTATATATATAATATATATAAATATATATAATATATATATATATATAATAATATATATATATATAATATATATATATATATATATATATATATATATTTAAAATTAAAATTATAGCGAGAGCTATAGGACAAATGAAACCACATTCAGCTGCTGGTCCAGACAATTGTGACGCGTTATTGATTAAAAACTGTAAAAATGAAATAGTTACACACTTATACTGGAAATGGAGATCTCTTTAAAAGAGCAAACATTGTCCCTATATATAAAGGGGGGGATAGATCTCAAGCAAAGAACTATAGACCAGTGTCATTGACGTCTCACCTCACCAAAGTATTTGAAAGAATAGTTAGAGATAAAGTCTATGATGTCTTGGAGGCACTGGGAAGATTCAACGAAAATCAGCGCAGATTTCGATCAGGAAGATCATGCCTATCACAACTTATAGAGCACTATAACAATATCTTAGATGCACTGGAAGGCAATGACATCTCCGATGTCATATACACGGATTTTGCTAAAGCTTTTGACAAATGTGATCACGGTATAATTGCCTGTTATTCCCATATATTTCATTTTATGTGCTAATTGGGAAAATGGATCTACAACTTCCTCAGAACGTCTACAGGTCGTCAAAATTCAAGGTGTATCATCATCATCATCATCAGAATCAGAAGTACGCAGCTCGGTACCACTCCTGGCCCCACTCCTGTTCATGATCATGCTAACAGACATAGACAGTGGAGTAAACAGCAACGGTATTGAATCGTTCGCAAAGGATGTTACTAAGATCAGCAGAAAAATCAGCAATGCAAATGAAGTGGAGCCCTTGCAGAGGAATACGAACAAAATATACACATGGTCAGAAGACAACAATATGACATTTAACACAGAAATTTTTAGCTCTTGAGATATGGTAGAAATGAGGAACTTAGACGGCATATTATGTATGCTCCACAAAGACAGGAAATTCAGAGGAGCACGAAAGCGGTCGACTTTGGGGTAATTAATGACCGATGATGCCAAATTCGAGACACAAAATCAGATAGCAATAAACAAAGCAAAAAGAGTCGCGGGACAGGTACTGAGAACATTCAAAAGGAGGGACAGGACAGTAATTATTCCCCTACTAAAAACACAGATCTTCCCAAAACGTGAATACTACTCAGTTTCTTGCTTTTTATATGGGGACGTCAAAACTAATAAACTAGAAAAACTCTACATAGAGACATTTTACAGCTAAGATTGATAACTGCAAAGAACTAAACTACTGGGAAACACTACGTAAACTAAATCTGTACTCCTTGAAAAGGAGAGAGAGGTACATCATAATTACATATGGAAAATGATCGAAAAACTGGTACTAAACCTCAAACTAAACCCAATTACCATTCACATAACGCTGGAAAATAGGAAAGGCAGAATGTGTAGTATTCCCAAATTAAAGGCCCGACAAGGGACCTCCTCAACACTGAAGGAAAATAGCTTGGTTGTCAGGGGGCCAAGACTTTTTAACCAGCTTCCAAAGGATCTCAGAAACGTTACAGGTGTCAAAGTTGAAGTCTTCAAGAGAAGACTAGATGCCTGACTCAGGACGGTACCAGATGACCCGGGTGTACCTGGTTATGTCGGATGGAGAGCGCAAGAGAGCAACTCGCTCCTCCACCAAGTCAGGCCAGAGGCGGGGCCACCAGCTCGACCTCCGTGTGAAGAGAGACCAACACGGAATATCAACGAGGTATATTTATATATATGGTGGTGTAGTGGTTAGCATCGCTGATTACGAATCCATCGGCCCAGGATCGAGACACGGTGACGGCAGGTGGCGCGCAGCAAAACCAAGCTATTCATCCTTCCACATACAAAAAAATTTGGTTGGTCAATAAATGGGTACCCTGGGTACTGGGTAGCCTCGTGGTTAAGACACTGGGCTGGTGGTGGGGTGTGGTTCGGATTCCACGTTAAACTCTAGGTCTAAGGTGGAGTGACAAGCTTGACCTTTGTCAGAATGAACAATTCGGTCGGAAGCAAATATAGAGGAAGACGCTTATAGTGTCCCAACTGACGGTTATAGTGTCCAACTTGCAAATTAAAATTACCGTATCAGTACATTTATACTTCATTTATAGTACTTGGCAACTGGGAAAGCTTTGACCTTGAGACCTGTATGTCTAAATAAGTAGTTGAGAGCTTGAGATGTTTGCCACATGGTTGTGATAAACCATGTGCTGTCATTTCAGATTGGTGCACTGTGTTGTAAAGACCTCCCTCTACACGCACAAATTTTCTCTGTGATCATAGAAAGAAAGCGAAAGTGTTTAACACTGTTACAAAAGGTGAATGTAATTGCTGCGTGCAAGCAGCCAGGAATTACAAGGCAGCAGATTGCTGAGAAGTTTGGAGTGAGCAGGCAGATGGTCAATTTAATTTGGAAGCAAAGAAGTGATCTTGAGATTCGGTTTCAGAGTGGACAAGGAAATGCCAATAAGAAGCCAAATCATTCAGGCAAGTTTTCAGAGCTTGAAGTTCTTTTTTTATGGTTCAGGGAAAAGCGGGCATAAGGCATTCTTCCAAGTGCGGTTTTGCTTCATCAAAAGGCTGCGGATCTTGCCCAAACTATGATTCAGCCAAACGATGGGTGGTTCACACGATGGAAAGCAAGACACAACATTGTGTGGAGAGAAAAAACTGCAGATGTTACAGCGTCAGAACAATAAAAGAAGTAAGAATGGAAAAGGATGCAAAAATCCCAAAAATGGACTTAGAAGAAGAGGAGGATAAAGGAGATAACCCACCTTCAACGAAGGAAGTCGTTGATGCACTTAGTCCTTCGACGATTTTCAGCTTTGGAAGGAATTGAAATATCTGAAGGTCGCCTTAATCTAAGAGCTGTGGAGGAACAGCTAAGGAAGAACAGGGAAACAAAACGAGCGCGGGCAATTCTTGATGCGATTTTTAATGTGACTATTTAAAACGAACATAACATGAAAAATGTGTTTTAAATATGGATTAATTAATAAAGATTATAATGCATATAAAACTGTTTTAAAATTTCTTTTTCATAACTTTCTCTGAGACAAAAGCCATCCTACGGATATAGTGTCTTTATGCCCTGGAACAGGATGGGACACACACACACACACACATATATATATATATATATATATATATATATATATATATATATATACACACACACACGGTACAGCATTTATAAGTTTAAAAATTACAGGTCTTGTATTCATTGTCGGTACGTTAAAAAATTGTTTCGAAATTTAAAATCATTTAAAGACTGTAGAAAAACAAAATACAAACAAACAACTTACATTTAGTATTAGTCAATATATTAAACATTACTGGAGTCCTGCGCACGCGTGAATTCCATATCTGATGAAGGAGGGAGTGACTAATCACCGGCCTTTCAAACGCACTCGTAAGAGGCGGTCGACTAGTCTTAATCTAATTCAGCCATCGGAAAGTGTAAACTAGGAATTATCCCTTCTCTGTACCGCGTCTGACGCTCATCTGACCGAGAAAACGCGTTACCAACGCCACTGAACTCTAGTTGCATTGAATAATTAGGGAGGCAGGCTGTCGGAAGATACACAGAAAAGCTCTCTCATATATACATATACACAATTTTGTGTGTGTGTGTGTGTGTTTATTGTTCAGGATATAGGATATATAGGGCTAAATTATTAGGCCTATTTGATTTGTGTGAAAAATTAAATTAGAAAGAGTGTGCTCTGCACGAGCTGAATACGAAATCACACACACACACACACACACACACACACACACACACACACACACACACACATATATATATATATATATATATATATAATAAATCTAGTGTTTGAATCGTTCGTATATAGTAGGTCTATTAGAATGGAGAGAATTCATTTCCCTCGCGATAGATGATGAAATTGCGTATACATTTCTCGTGGGCCAACAAGACATTGGAACGTTTAATAGTATTTTGATTATGTACTTAAAAAGGGTGTTTTCTCCCTTAATTGCCGCAATAAATTTCACTCGAATATGAAAAAGGGACGAGAAAAAAAAAGGGAGATTTAAAGCTGCCATGTTCATAAGATTTCTGAATTATGGCCCAAATTCTTCTTTAATAAATACATTGAGGCCCATCAATTTGAAAAGTTTAGTGTGGGGAACGTTCATCAAAGATATAAATTGAACGAGATTATGAATTCGCTTCGTTGTATAAGTGATTGAGTTTTTTGTTTAAATTTAGGGCACCTCCTCGCAAAATATATTCTACGTATCCGTTTGTTGAATCAGCAAGAACGTATTTAGATGTATGATCAATTGTAGCGTATACCATTCGTATAATAAGCGCAGTGCATCGTTTTACTCCAATCCTTAGAACAGGAAAACTTGTGAATCCAATTTTGTCATGAGTAAATTTCTCTCTCTCTCTCTCGTTCCTCTCTCTCTCTCTCTCGTTCTCTCTCTCTCTCGTTCTCTCTCTCTCAGAGAGAAAGAGAGAGAGATTCTTAAAAGTTCTTTGATGTTTAGCACAAAATTAGATTCTGTATTAATTTCGATAAAACGTTTAAGGCTGTCCTTGAGTCCTTGTCCTGTAGAAATAGTAACATCTTGTACGGATAGTACAATAATAATAGTACATCTAACCGGGCAATGAAAGAGAATTCAATTCAAAGTTATTTTATATATATATATATGTGTGTGTGTGTGTGCATGTGCATGCATTATTTTATTATATTGAATTTTATATATATAATTTAATTCAAGCTCAGTGCAGTATATTAAAGTGATCATATATATATATATATAATTATGAATAGAAACGACATAAGTATTAAGGAACGTTTCTGCACACGAGGAGGAGAGATAACGAAATAATGAAAAATGAGGCGAACCGCCCGGGAATCGAACCCAGGGCCTTCCAATTGCCGGTCGGACGCTCTACCATTATGCTACGGACCTCACTCAATCACAAATCGAAATTCTCCCAAATAGGGCAGAAACCAATGCCCTCAGAGAGCACCCTCGCAAATCGTGAATATGCGCAAATAACTGCAATGACCGCGCAGTATATAAATGAATAGAAACGACATAAGTATTAAGGAACGTTTCTGCACACGAGGAGGAGAGATAACGAAATAATGAAAAATGAGGCGAACCGCCTGGGAATCGAACCCAGGGCCTTCCAATTGCCGGTCGGACGCTCTACCATTATGCTACGGACCTCACTCAATCACAAATCGAAATTCTCCCAAATAGGGCAGAAACCAATGCCCTCAGAGAGCAAGAAAATGGGAAAGAAAATGGGAAAGCATGAACGTGAGTAGGATAAATTCGCATTTTAATATACTGAATAGGACGCGCGAGAGAGCGTTTGGTTTGTTATTCAGGGGGAGACCTCGCAACGACGGGGCCAGACTGCGGTATGGGGAAGACTGGGTGGGTGGGGGGGGCGATGAAGGAGGGGAGTAAAAAATGTTTGTGGTCCTCCACTCCCCCATCGCTCGTGTACCTCCTTCCTTCATTAGCTTACTCGGGTTGTGTATCGCAGGAGGAAAGAGGAGTGCTCTTAATTAGTTGGCGAATGACGAGAGAGGTTAATGAGGAGAGAGAGAGAGTATCTGACGCAGGAGGGAAATGAAAACATTCTCGTAAAAGGTTTTCTATCGTGTAGCGAAGGAGAGGAAGAGAAAATGTGCCCACTGTATGGACATTGCAATTAATTTATACGGACACGGAGTGATTGCAGTTTCGTACGTTAAAAATGGGTGGAAAATCGATGTAATATTTCGATATGTATTAAACAGGATTTAAGCTCTCGATAGTGATTCGCGAGAAAGAAAAATGGGAAAATATTTTTGTATGATATTATACATATATTTTAAATCTTAATCCTCGAGGCTTTATCCTTGACAGCGTTAAAACCTTCGTTCTTATTTCGGATTCGAGGATTTTGTATTTACCGCTGAAAGAGAGAATCCCGAGGAAGCTTCGCCGAAAGCCCCATTTAGAGCAAAGGGCTTAGCAGTTAACCCGAGATTATAGAGACATTCGTCGTTATTAGCGGACTGATATGTCTCCTTCCCTGTTTATTGTTGTTCCCATCTATTAAAGAGAGAGGAAACTCTTAGTTAGTGGTCGTAGATTGGTAGTTTGGAGCGTGCATCTAGCTCATTTGTCTAATGCGAAGAGATATTTTAGGTCTTGCCAGCAAGAATTAAGTTCCCTCTCTCACTAATTCTATTATTTGAGACTTGCAACGATAAACACGCTGTCTTCTTTTAACTTTTATAAATTAAGAAAAAAGATCCAGACTGTACAAATAATTTATACAAGGTCGGGGGTGGGGGACGATAAGTACAAAAAATATTTTCTTAGAAAACCCTAAAAAAAATTTGTTAAACTGCGCAACAACATATATATATAACAGCATCGATCTTGATGCTTTACAGGTGGTCCCATCCAACCATCTTTTACCCGCTGAAGATGATCTCTGGAGTCCAAGAACAAGTCTCTGAAACAATATTGATTCACTCATGGAAGTTTATCTTACGAGACTCATCGTATATATATATATATATATATATACATATATACGCGCGCGCGCACACAAAGGGACAAAGATATTTAGATACATAATATTTTTTACAAATTAGATATTAGTGTATCTAAGTATACAGAATGCATATTACTTTTCACAATTTTCATAGTTTCGAACAAATATTCAGGAGCGACCCGTGTTCGAATCTTCTGTATCATCCCGCCTCATTTGTTGGGAAGTTTCTACTCTCACCCTACTCTCATAGCCAATTTTGCGCAGGAACATGTCGAAATGATTCTTGAAATTTCTTAGGGTGTTGTGCTGGAGGTTCTTTAGGTCGTTTAGCAGCACAACACCCTAAAGAGTTTTGGTCCCATACCCTGGGAGTTTCCATCTTCATTCCCCCCACCCCGCCCACCGCACTTGAGATAGTACAGAATCTAGCTGTTCTCTCAGTCCATTATATGCCAAATGTTAAAAATGAAATAAAAATACATCTCTGGAGTATTTTCCGTATGTAAATTATTGCGTCGCTCATGTCTTCTTTCTAAGGAGTAGAGTTTTAGGGACTAGTCATGATCAGCATGCTGAAAATCTGGAAGAATAATGTTTGCGTTTCTGCTTGGAAACTGCTGCAGGTAATTTCACTGTCAAATAAATTTGGAGGCGCCATGCTGGATTGCGCTTGTGGTCCGTTCGTCACATTTTCGCGTCCGTGCCATAACTTTTGAGCCACCAAACATAGTGATGTAACTCCACGCATATATGGATCATCACAGACGATGTGTCGTGAGCAAGACTAGGTCCTCGCATCGAAGGTCAAAATCACAAATATAGGCGAGGGCAATGATTATGTCCCCGAACGAAAGTTCGAGAGAGGTCATACTGTGTTTCACTTTTCTGTCCATCCATCCATCCGTTTGTTTGTCACACTTTAAACTTTCGAACCACTCAACATAAATTTATAGCCCGGACATGAAAAAAAAACACACACACACCACACACACACATATTGTGTGTGTGTGTGACATGTTCTGAGCAAGACTCTGGTTCTTCCACCAAAGATCAAGGTCACACATAGATGATGGGACATTGATGTTGTTCCGACAGTATGCTTGTTTTTCTGGCTGATATATATAATTATATACTAGGGGCACTCAATATATTTTGCCCCACCCTTTTTATTTACCTAAATAATAGGCCATGGGGCTGAAATGTCTTTTGGGCCGTAAGTTTGAACTTTCTGCGCTTCACATAACCGGATTTTTCTAATTTGAACCTCCCCACCTTGTATGAAACCGATGGTTAACGCAGTTTCGAAAATGATGCCTGACAGTCGTGTGCGTCGTAAACAGAGAGCTGTTATCAAGTTCTTAACCGCAGAGAAGGAAACAGTTGGAAATATTCACAAAGGTCTACAAAACGTTTACGGAGATGCTGTTGTTGATCGAAGCACAGTTGGACGCTGGTCTAAACGTGAGAGATCATCGGAGAGCCAGCCTCGATGATGAGCCACGCAGCGGTCGCCCGGCATCAGCTGTGACATCTCGCAATGTGCTAACAGCATCATTCGATCAAATCGGCGCGTCAGCCACATACAAGGAGCTATCACTGGAGCTAGGAATTAGTGAAGGAAGTGTGAATACGATAACACTAGGCAACAAATTTCAACTTTTTTTTTGTTACAGACACGTGAACTACTGATTCCTACTAAAGCGCTGATGCTGATTTCAGATCTGATATCAAAATTTCTCTATCACGTCCAGATTTTGTGTAACCGAAAACCCCTATTTTTCATTTTTTTCTCACCCGCTTCTATTACGAAAGCCGTCTAAGCTACTTTTCCGTGCCACGTTTTATGTTAAGCATACTTAAATAATTAGTGAACAGGGATGTCTTTCCTCCTCTATTCTGGCTTAAGACAGACAGCGGAATTCCGCTGGCGGAGTTACCACCGCTGCGCCCAACCATCCACCCAAAGCGCGTTAGTATTTTGTTGTTACTACTGAAAGGCAAATTCCTGTTCTTAAGTGAAACTTTGGTGTGTCCTCTTCCTTTGTCGCTTGTAGGATGACGAGCTCTCCTTCTGCAAGAACCAACAATAATCTCCCATCATATTTGGGTTGAAATTACCTTGGTATCTGTTTTCCATAACTGAGATCTGTTGGTGGAAGCGCTCACCATGCTCGTCACTTACAGCCCCAAGGTTGGCCGGGAAGAAGTCAAGATGAGAATGTAAAAAATGAATTTTCAAAGACATTCTGCATCCCATTATTTCATAAGATTTAAGCATGTTTTCTACGAGTTTACGGTGGTTTTCAGCTTTGTGGTTTCCAAGAAAATTTTTGACAACTTCAACGAAAGATGTCCATGCTCCTAGTTCATTCTCATTTAGGTTAGATGGAAACGATGAGTCGTGGATGACACTGCGGATCTGTGGTCCAGTGAAAACTCCAGCTTCTAGCTTAGCATCTGTCAATATTCCTTTGAATTTATCCTTTAAATATTGGAAACCACTACCTTGATGATCCATACCCTTCACGAAATTTTTCATAAGGCCAAGTTTAATGTGAAGTGGTGGAAGATGTACTTTCTGAGGGTGAATAAGTGCTGGGTGTTTCACATTGTATTTACTAACATGATGTTCAGTTCTAGATGGCCAATCATGTTTTTTGTAGTGGTTCTTGTCATCTCTGCTGTTCCATAGACACAAAAAGCACATATGCTTTGTGTAGCCCAACTGTAACCCAAGAAGTAATGATACAACTTTAAGGTCGCCACAAATATTCCATGTGTGGTCCTTATATTTGATGAGTCTTAGCAGCAGTTTCATCGATTCATAAGTCTCATTAAGGCCAGTGGCATGTGCTACAGGTATTGAAGGTTTTTCATTGCCGTTGTGCAGTAATACAGCTTTAAGGCTAGCTTTACTAGAGTCAATGAACAGTCTCCATTCTTTTGGATCATATCGACAGCCAATCCCTTGCATCAGACCACTGATATCGTGGCAGAAACAAACGTTTTCTTCCTGTAAGTAAAATGATGAAAACTGCAAATGGCGATGGCGGAAATGGGAAACTTTGGTGTTTGGTTGGAGAAGATTAAATTCTTGAAGTCTTGAACCAAGCAACTCTGCCTTTTCTTTTGGTAATTCCAAGTCGCGCACTAAGTCATTTAACTCCGCTTGACTTAACAAATGTGGGGAAATATTTGCATCTGGAACATATATGCCATCTTTCCCTGTTTCTATATCACTAGCAGAATCTTCAGATGAACTGCTGTCTGTTATCGTTGCTGGTGGAACTGGTGGTGGATTTGTTTCATCATGTGGTACTGGTTTCATTGCTGATTCGCAGTTTGGGTACGTGATCTTTGATTTGTTTTTCTTTGTGAAACCAGCAATCTTTGTCAAACAAAATAACAATCATTGAAGTGATTTTTCGGCTCACGCCAAACCATGGGGACTGAGAACGGCATAGCTTTTCTTTTACCATTCATCCAAGCTATTAACATTGCATTGCACTGTGCACAGCAAATATGTGGTGCCCAGTCCCTCTGTTGGTCTCCTAACTTACAGTCAAAATAACACTTGTAGGCAAGTTTAATCTTTGTTGTTATGTTTCTACGTTGTGGCTTAGGTGTATATTGTCCACAGACAAAGCAGAAGTTGTCTGGGTGATTTACACAAGCACGTCTATTTCATGCCATTTTGAATTACCATACAATATCTGAAAAAACGTAGAAAGTAATTATTACGATGTGCAAAATAAAAAGAAATACACACCGTAGTACAAAACAAATGCTATAAAAACACACAAGTCACCACAACCTGTCACTTGCTCATCAGCAGAGAGCTTCAACAACCGTTCTGCTTGACTGTCACGTAGCGACTGACCGTTGGGCCGTTGCCCGTTACTATGCTCTTGACTCAGTGTTGCCAACTCGGGATAAATTTTAGTTATCAAAATTGTTCGAATTTGTATAGAGTTGGCAAAAAAAATTGCTTTAACCTTGAAAAGCAAGTTTCATATTACTGGCATTAAGCCGATTAAAACCAAAATCTGGACGTGGTAGAAAATTTTACTAAAAGTGATTTGCATTTTACACAAAATCTAGACGTGATAGAAAAAATCTAATTATAGATTTGAAATCAGCATACCGAAATTAGCTAGGAGCACCTATTTGGTCTTCTGTAACAAAATCTTTGTTGCCTAGTGTAATTCAGCAACTGGGATACTCAAAAGTGTGTTCACGGTTTGTTCCTCGCCAACTGACTGAAGATCACAAAGCCCAAAGAAAAGAAATTGCTTCCGAGTCGTTGGTTCGATACTAGCCAGAAGAGGATGACTTCCTTTCACGAATTGTGACTGGGGATGAGACTTGGGTACACACCACTTTGAATCTGAAACTCCCCACACAGACTGCCCACGCAAAAAAAAAGTTCAAAATGGCTTCCTCTGCAGGAAAGGTTATGGCCACCATCTTCTGGGACATGAAAGGGGTGATTCTGACGGACATTGAGTTGATTGTTTGTCTTTTCTTCATAGAGGCCGGAGAGAAAAGTGAAAGACGTCCTTCTTTTGCACGATAACGCAAGACCACACAACAGTTTGCAAACAAGAGAGGCCATCACAAAAATGCGCTTGACTGTGTTACCCCACCTTCCATACAGCCCGGATCTGGCACCTTCAGACTTCCATTTGTTTGGGCCAATGAAGGATGCTATTCGTGGAAGAAAGTTTCAGAGTGACGATGAGGTTGTTGAGGAGGTTAAGAGGTGGCTCCAGCGGAACCCAGCGGACTTTTACCAGCAAGGAATAAAGGCCCTTGTTTTGGAGGTGGAGAACAGCCGTAGAAAAGGATGGACACTATGTAGGAAAATAAAAACTTGTAAAAAAGGTATGTAACTACTAGTGTACAAAATTTCTGGAACTTAAACGAAACTTGGAAAGAAAAAAAGGGGGGGCAAAATATATCGAGTGGCCCTCGTGTGTGTGTGTGTGTGTGTGTGTGTGTGTGTGTGCACATATTTTATTATATATATATATATATATATATATATATATATATATATATATATATAATGATGATGAAAGCTTATGCGTGTTGGTAGAAAGCCAATTATGAGAGACATGTAGACTTAAAAGTTAGCTAGTAAAAAATATTTTCTTAAAGAAATACGATAATTCAGTCGACATAGGGGTAAGGTTTAAATTTGTAGAACTCGCTATAAAGAAGATCTATAAACTTGCCATGTGATACTGTAACTTTAGTGATTTGGTCGTAAGTGTTTTGTCAAAGAGTAACTGCCTTAATAAAGTTAATACTCATAATAGTGTAGAAGTTAATATTGTACTTATATTATCTAATTGCATTAATATTAAAATCTTTATATACAGTATATATATACGCACTACTGTGCAAAAGTTTTAATACAAGGTTTTTTCAGACCTGTCTGATAAATTTTCTCAATTTCAAAGGTTAAAATACACTTGTTAGCTTCAAGATTTATCATTTTTCAGTACTTATGGTGATGGTTCTCTAAGTTACAAAATACTGACTTTCGACAATTGTATGTATGAGTGTATGACCGCCCTTTTCCTGCGAAACTGCTGCGATTCGATTTGAAGTGCTATCTTGGGAGTTTTTGTAAGAAATCCGCTGGAATGTTGTTCATGCATTTAAAAGGACCTGCCATAGCTCCTCTCTCGATTTTGGCTGCTTTACTCGCTTCTTTCTGTCTAAATAATTCCAAACAGCCTCAATAATATTTAAATCAGGGTTCTGGGAAGGCCACTCCATCAGTCGCGAGTCTCCACATTCTTTTTTATTCTCCAAATAGGTTTTGACTACATTGGCAGTATGCTTAGGGTCATTGTCGTGCTGAAAAATAAAATTTTGCCCAATTAATCTCCGACCTGATGGCGTAGCATGATGAATTAGGATCAATATCTCTGTATCTTTCTGCATTCAGTATTCCATCAATTTTGATAAGATCCCCAACATCATCATTTGCTGAAATGCAGCCCCAAACTTGGATAGATCCTCCACCATGCTTAGTTGTTGGCTGCAAACACATTTCCTTGAATTGTTCTCCGTTTCTTCTTCTCACATATTGTCTTCTCTTTGTGCCAAAAATTTCAAATTTTTTACTTCACTCCAAAGAGAAGACAGTATGTGAGAAGAAGAAACGGAGAACAATTCAAGGACATGTGTTTGCAGCCGAGTAAAAAATTTGAAATTTTTGGCACAGGACCCTTTTCCAGTGGTCATAATTCCAATTCTTGTGCTTTTGAGCATATTTGAGCCTCTTTGACTAGTTTCCTTTCCTGAGAAATTACCATTAAGACCATTTCTGATGAATCAAAAAGCCGAGTGGCAGTGATCTCACGGTGGATGAGTGGACTCGTAATCCCGAGGTCTGGGCAAGTTCTACACTGGATTTTCGTCTATTTCTGAGAGATGTTAGCTTAAGGTGTCTCTCATCGTTTTTAGAAAGTTTCCTTGGCCTTCCACTGCGTTTTCGATCTTCAACTTTGCCTGTTTCGCGCTGTTTCTTCAAAATTGCTCGAATACCACATCTTGATACCCCAGTTTGTCGCGATATTTCTGATTGAAATTGACCCTGCTCGTGCAATAATACCATCCGGTGTCGAGTTGCAGTGGATATTTTAGCCATTGTTTAACCAATGTAAAATTTTTTCCCTTTATCTGGAAAAAGAGAAAATTAACAATTAAGAAATTTTATTAAAAAAATTAAATTTCATTTAGTTAGGAGCATTAAACAATTACAAAAACACAATAGAAATTCTGCTTACAAACTGTTACTGAATGAGCGTAAACTTCAGGTACTATTTTACAAGATATTCTTTGTGTTATTCCGCTCTATCTCCAGCAGTAACACGTTTTGATGAAACATCCGTTTTCTTCGTTAAACTGCCTAATAACTGACATTGACTATACATTATAATTTTTATTTATAATAAAACAATTAGATTGAATATTTCAGCATGTTAATGTTGTTACAAAAAAAACAACGCAACTATAAAAGGGTGCCTAAGACTTTTGCACAGTAGTGTATATATTTCAGCATGTTAATGTTGTTACAAAAAAAACAACGCAACTATAAAAGGGTGCCTAAGACTTTTGCACAGTAGTGTATATATTATATATAAATATATATATACATATATACTGTATATATATATATAATTTTGTGTGAAGAGCAAGGTAAGAAATGTGGAAAATATTTACGACTGTAAATATAGGTTTACAGTATTGTATATATATACATAAAATATATTTTATTTTGTTGACTTCAGAGGAAAGTGTAAGATATGGAGAAGGCTGAAGTATTTTCGTGGTGGATTTCCCAGTGGATTTAGCCGTTATTTGCTTTCCAGTAAAGAAATGGAATTCCGTTTTATACAGCGGTGTTTCCAGAAGGTCTTTTGAGAGGAAGCACCTTTATATCTTACTAAGCTTCAGGTTCTACCGCCAAAATCAGTAAGAAATATAGTTTCGCTCCAGCAAGATGAGCGTCAAAATTTCCTATTATCTCGATGAGGCTTCATTTCCATTGCCCGAAATTGCGCACGTTTTATTTCGGATAGAAAACGTGCGCGTTTGATTATGTACTTAAAAAGTATATATTTATACACTAAGTAATAAATAAATAAATAAATAAATAAATAAATAAATAAATAAATAAATAAATAAATAAATAAATAAATAAATAAATAAATAAATAAATAAATAAATAAATAAATAAATAAATAAATAATAAATAAATAAATAAATAAATAAATATATATATATATATATATATATATATATATATATATATATATATATATATATATATATATATATATATATATATATATATATATATATATATATATATATATATATATATATATATTTTATTATTTTATTATTAATTTTATTTATTTAATCTTTGAACAATTCGGGCGGAAGCTAACCAAAGGTACCATTCTGACGAAGGTCAAACTTTTCACTCCACTTTAGACCTACAGTTTAACGTGGAATCCGAACCACGCCCCACCAGCAGCCCAGAGTCTTAACCACTAGGCCACCCAGGGTACCCATTTATCTACCAACCACTTTATTGTGTGGAAGGATGAACAGCGGGGTTTTGCTGGGGTACCCTGGGTAGCCTAGTGGTTAAGAAGCTGGGCTGCTGCTGGTGGAGCGTGGTTCAGATTCCACGTTAAACTGTAGGTCAAAGGTGGATTGACGGTTTTGCTTTCGCCCGAATTGTTCATTCTGACAAAGGTCAAGTTTAAGGTTAACAAGGTATATATTATACTACGATAAGTTGAAATGTACATATGATACACCAAGATAAGAAATTGGGGGGAAACGGTCAGTCATGAAAGGCTATTTTGGGAGAAGTCTCTGCATATAGAGATAATAAGTATTTGTGTGGAAGAATGGTCAAATATGGAGGAATGGTGAAGATTTTGGCAAAGTAATTTACAAGGAAAACTATTACAAGTTTCGTCGATGATAAAATTGGGATGAAATCTTTCGCGACATAATTTTAGACTAAAAAAATAAAAGCAATACAAATTTTGTCAAAGTGTAACACTTGTTAACTTGGTTACTTTGGTTTTTCTTCCGCCCGAATTGTTCATTTTGACGAAGGTTAAGCTCGTCACTCCACCTTTGACCTATAGTTTAACGTGGAATCCAAACCACGCCCCACCAGCCCAGCTTCTTAAATGGGTACCCTGGGTAGCCTAGTGGTTATCTACCAACCAATTTTTTTTTCTTTATTGTGTGGAAAGATGAACAGCTGGGTTTTGCTGCGCGTCGCCTGCGGTCACTGGGTATCGATCCTGGGCCGATGGATTCGTAGTCAGCAACCCTAACCACTACACCACCGAGGCGTTGTCATTGGTTTAATTTTTTTCTGCGAATTCCAGGATCAACGGTTGATAATTATTGCACTATATTTTAACGCCTTTAGGTAGCCCATGTTTATTAATTGTTAATTATGCACCTGTTAGCCCGACGATCTACCACTATAGTGGCGAGTTGCTGAACCCAAGCCTTTCGGACCGAGTCTCCTGGTGGGATCCCACGAAAATCTGCGAGTCCCCTCCGTCATATGACCTAAAACACCTGGACTTCCGAGGAGTGTAAACAACCCAGAACAATATTTTATCATTATTAACAACAACTCGCTTGTTAATAAAGTAAATTTATCGTGTTGGCCCCCTGGAATAAAAGTCTCCTTTTAGTCTTTGTAATCTTACCGAACATTTTTTATAATTTCAAATAACTCTAACGTTCCCAGTGTCCAACACGAATCAGTTACACATGTACGAGCGTATTTCCAAATTATTAAAAGGTTTAATATATACAATATTGGGATTTTTAAGACTGCAAAGCTTTATAAATGTATGGAAAATTTTATCGAACTTGATGCTTATTTCATGATCTGATTAACCAAGAAATTAAAAAAAAATTGCGAGTCCATTAAAATGAACCACTAATCCTTGAATTCCATAAGACATTTCTAGTCCGAATCCATCCAAATCCATACTATATACAGGGTTGTCCGGAAAGTTCCTACATATATTTTGCAGAAATAATGATACTTTGAATTGATAGGAACTTCTCGGACACCTTGTAGTATAGGCATGTACAATATTTTGCGACACCAAAGCGCCTTTATTTACATACAATTAACGCAAAAGTCTGATATAGCATTCAGAGATTTACCAGCCTGAGCATAAGCTTTGCTGGTTGTTGTTTGTATATAGTTATTTACAACTGTATTATGTATCGTGCATCTCCGACTCTGCTGTTATTGCATACAAAATATTCCTCATAGTTTATGGGATAAATAGTTCCGACTATTATTTTTTTTAATTAGTTTTGATATGATATATAAAAATATATCTATTTTGGGAAATGAAAATTTGAATGTGTCGCGTTCGGCAAGAAAGTTCTACTGTGTGTGTGTGTGTGTGTGTGTGTGTGTGTTGAAGATCGAATAAATTACGCGAAAGAACCATCGAGTAATTAGTTCAGAGCGTTAATGGTGGGCTGGAGCTTCTGTATATTCAAGTTTGAGATTCTTAGTCTGGTAATTTTTTTGTAATTTGATTTTCATCTCGCAAATTTTATGGCTTTGTTTTATCTAGTTCAGCTCGGACTGTATGAGCCTTTCTTCCCCTTTCTCTCATCCATAAATGCTTTTAGTTATCTTATGAATTTATTTCATTTCCTTTTACTGCTGCTAAATTCATTTTGGAAGGCCCTCCTTTCATAGTTGTCCAATTTTCAAACTGTCCCCTCGCAACGCATCTTGTTTCCATCCGCGCAACCGTCCCCTTTCGTTTTTTGAGGGCTCTTCTCGATTTTTTTTTTTGTTTCTGTTTGCTTATTTGATGAGAGGGTCTCCGTTCTTTATCTGTCGTCCTCCGAGAACCCCAATTCCCGTTAAACAGCTCGTGGTGGTTCTTGTATATTGAGATCGAAGGTGGATAAGGCATCGGGATTGGTCCCGAAGATTTCTCTGTTCTCCCTTCGCTGAATAAAATTTTTATATCTTTGTGATACGACGGACCTTCTTCCAAGTTTTTTTTTTAACTGCTTCACCACTTTTATCAATATCTTTTTTCTAATTTGAAATCTGTTTTAGAATTACGAAAAAGTGGACTGCGTATTGGAGTAATTTATTATTATTTTTTGCGTGTGTGTGTGTGTGTAGTTTACTTTCTTTAATTTCGTCTTGGGTGTTAGCCCCCTGAAGTCTCTTCTCCGCTCCCCTTTAGTCTCTTCATCTCTCCGAATCTCGCCCATCATCCATCTTTCCATCAAAGGAATTTCTTTTTTCTGCCTCCATCATTTTACGACGTCTCCCGGTCCCTGATATTGACGATGAAATGACGTCATTTCCGACGATAGTACGCGATTTTTTTTCCTGTCTTCGTTGAAGGAGCTAGTTTGACGACTAGAGAGGCGCCTTCCCTCGATTCTGACACTGGAAAACACCACTCGAGGAAGCTAAATGTAAGGAACTGCCTCGGGTTCTTCGTATTAATCGAAGAGTTCAATTTAAAATGGAAGCAATTAAGAGGTCCCTCCTCATTCCAAATAAGATGATTGATGAATTCTGATCTCTTATTTGCTCCTATTAGATTTTCATTTGTATTAATTACTGTACGGTTGAAGTGGATTTTCACATTTTATTACACAGATATGAATTACGAGACTCTAATTACTGTAAATAGACGCAAGTTTGCGAATATTTTCTTTTATAGTTACCAACAATATAATTAACATTTAAATACTATAAGCGAGCTTATAATGTAAGTAGATTGTACATCCATGTCGTTATTGCGTGTTACTTTAAGTGATCCGATAGCCAAGTAAAACCAAATGCTTGGGTAAAACTTCAGCCATTGTTTTAGCAGAAATAAATAAGGATTACTGAAAATGTATTCTACTCAGTCCTTACTGAGTATAAAAATGAAATTAACCAGCACATTCCAAGTTTTTACCAATTTGATTAGTAAAACTGAATAGCAGTACATGATGTTCAAACTTTACTTGTCTTTTTGTCACATGACACCTTTTTACCCTAAAAAATTTGAATTAATTTTTAGTAAAAATAGAAATTTTGCCGAGACTTTTAGGGAGTGACAAAAATAAAACTACCGATCAGTAAAAATTGATCCAGTAAATTACTCAGGACATGAGTCAAAAAATTATTCATAATTTTAATAAAACTAACTACTGATTTACTTGATTATGTCCCCGACGAAATAAATTTGGAGGGGCCATACTGGATTGCACTTATCCGTCTGTTCGTCACAGTTTTGTGTCCACTCTACTACTTTGACAGTTCAAGATACAGTAAATTGATGAATCTTAAGCGCACACCGATTATGACAAGACGATGTGACACGAGCAAGAATCAGGTCCTCGCATTAAAGGTCAAGGTCATAGATATAGGTGGGGACATTGATGTCGTTCTGACACATTTTTATCTACCCAGAATATTTTTTGTTTTTAATTAAAAATGAGTTAGAAATTCTACCCCAAGAGTTGGGTAATTTTTTTTAATGTACTTTCCCTTTTCTTTACTCTGATTATGCTTTCTCCGATGTAGTATTGATTGTTTTTTAAATGTATCCGTTTGTATGTCTTTAATGTTAATTACCGTTATTAACTCTTCCATCTATTCATCTATCTATCTATAGTTTTCATTGTCCTACACGTTCTGAGACGAACGTATTTGGAGTGAAAGGAAATATTAAGAACAGTATAAGAAACGGTGCGTATTACGTTGCTTTATGCGAGAGAGGCGTTTCGAGCGAGAATTGAATAAACATCTTTCTCGTATCATTTCTCTCCTTATTAAGTTTACACAATAGATACTTCGCTGTAAATCTTTCGTTTCATGATTCCAGGCAATGTTGTTGTTCTCTATTTTATTTTAAATTATCGATCATCCTCTTTCTTTTTTTATCTATATTTTCGCAGAGTATCTTTTATGTTCATTCTTTTTCCCACTTTTTTTTTTTTTTTTTTAAAGTAATAAAATCAAACCTCGGTTATAACGAACTTTTCCATCTCAGAACGGCGGTACATGAAAGGAAACGCGGGTTTTTATTTATAAAAATTATATTTTGAAAGTATCTGATTCATCTTCTTTGTTCTTCCTTCCTCCGCCCCCCCCCCCTCCCGCACCCAATTCTCTAATAACGCTACCTGCCTCGCATCATCATCATCATCCTCCTCCTCTCCTCCGTATCATTCTATTATTACCCTTTTTAAATAAATTTTCACTTTTCATCGACGATGAATGAAAGACGCGTAATGGAATTCCATCGATACACTATTTTCTTCGTTACATCCTTATCTTTCCCTTTCTTCTTTCCCCTCTTTCCATCCAAAAAACCCTCATTTACTTCCCCTCCTTTCACTTTCATTCAATCCTTGTTTCCCGTTTTCTTTCCTATTACCCTTTTTCCTTACGCGTTTCCCCCCTATTCCATCCGATGTTTTTTCCCTTATTCTTCTATATCGTCTTCCCCTCTTTAGCCACATTTGTTCTTTCACGAAACTTTTTCGTTTTTTGTGCCGATTTTCGACTTTGGTTCTGCGCATTGATTTTAATGTTTTCCCAAGTTTCAACTAATTTATTTTCAATCAATTCAATTATGAACTTTTTCTTGCAATAATTCAGTTTTCGTTTGAAATTCGTCAAAGGTATGAATTATTTTTTTTATTTAATTAGTTAGTTTGTTGCATGAGTGACTGCGGTTCTTTTCATTCTTTTGCGATCTTAATTTCAAAATAATTTATTTTTTCATATATATATATATTAGGGTGTCACTTAAATGCAAAGTTTGAAATTTTCATGCTGACACCCCGCGAATCTATTCCATTGGTAAAAAAAACATGATGACTGAAAAATCTTTTTATTTGAATAACTATAAAAGGTCGCCCCCGCCTTCCAAAGTTTAATGCTTGCGCGGCGTCTCCATAATCGTTCATTAGATATCTATATATCTCTATATATGTGTGTGTGTGTATCTTGTGTGTCTGAATATCTGAGAAATAAAGTGAACAATACTTAACGATTCACCGTTTCTCATTTCAGCTACGTGATTTCTGGTGATGGAAACCCGGAAGTGTATATACCTATTAGGGGCAGCGGTTGATGAGGTGAAAGGATGCAAGCTTCCTTCCTACAGGCAAGCATTCGTTTACTTCCTTTACCTTCACCATGAAAAGAAAATGACAATACGTGACGCGTTGAGGAAGTCACTTCGAGCAGTGATGTCCTTCTGGGAGAAAGCTCACATTCCAACCAGACTCGAGACACACTGCGTCAGCAAACTGGATAAAGTCTTCGAGGAGTGGAAAGGACTCAAAAAACACGCCTCAAGGACGAGCGATTCACACAAGACGAAAGAAAAAGAATTCATTGAACGCCTCGATCGTCTCTTTGACATCGCCCACGCTGATTGTGAGAAATGGTCAAGTACCCAGAGGATTGGGAGTTCCTTCAGCAGCAGCGCCAGAAAGGACGTCCAGGTTCAATGGCAGGTTTGGACATGACATCAGCGCCAAGTCAAAGATTGTACTCGACGTCGGGAGGAAGAGGAGAAACGAAGAAAGCGATCAGCAGCTGAAATGGAGGCAGTATCCAACGAAGCGGTTTTGGAGTCCTCATCCTCCAGCTCAGATGATAGCGAAGAAAAAGGAGCATGTGGTGGTTCGTTAGCGTCTAAACAAAGAGCAACGTAGAACATCATGACATCGGAATTGGCGGCAGCGCTTGATCGCACGCAACTCTCGTCAAGAAAGGCCACATATCTGCTGTTTGAGGCAGCTTCCAGCTTAGGGCATGATGCTAGCGACTACAACATCAATCGTGGATCCATTCATCGTCAGCGTGAAAAATTCCGTACCCTTAAGGCTCGGCAACTGAAGAGCGAGTTCCAAGGCAATAGTCCGTTGACTGTTCACTGGGACGGAAAACTCATGCAAGATCTGACGTCACGAGAATATGTTGACCGCTACCTATTCTTGTATCTGGCTCCGGGACAGAGCAGCTCCTCGGGGTGCCAAAACTTCTGTCAGGAACCGCGCTGGCACAAACAAATGCCATCATAGATTGCCTGAATGAATGGGGAGTGACCGATCATGTCAAATCTATGTGTTTCGACACAACCGCGACAAACACAGGCCACCGTGGAGGAACTTGTGTTCTTCTGGAAGAAAAAGTTGGACGTGACCTGTTACACTGCGCGTGCAGACACCATGTACTGGAGTTGGTGCTACACGCGGCATTCGCAGCATCGCTAGATTCAGTATCTACCGGTCCAGAAATTCTGCTTTTCAAGCGCTTCCATGATTATTGGACCGCATTGACCAGCAACAGTTCCAAACTGCGGACACAGATGCGTTCACCAAAGCAGCTATTTTTAAGCATAGAACGGAGCTCATTGAGTTTGCAAAATCACAAGCACTTCAAGTTCGTGATGACTATCTGGAATTCCTCGATCTTTCCGTCATCTTTCTTGGAGGAGTTCCATACAAGGGACTAAACTTCCGCGCCCCTGGTGCTATGCACCGGGCGAGATGGATGGCTAAGGGGCTCTATGCCATCAAGATCTGGCTCTTCCGAAGACAGTTTAAACTGACGAACACTGAGGAACGCGGAATTCGAGATATCTGCCTCTTTTCTGTTCTAGTTTACATGAAAGCGTGGGCAACAGCTCATCTGTCCATCGAAGCTCCGCTGAATGATTGGGAATTGATGAGGACGCCTCTTCGATACCCGCACAAGAAGATCTCTGATGGTACCACCAAAGAAGCTGTCTGCGCACCTGTGGTACCATTCGGAGGAGGCAGTGGGTCTGGCGTTCTTTGATGAGAGGATATCGATGGAAGTGAAGTGCAGCATGGTTGCAGCGTTAGATCAAGAAGCCCCTCACATGCCGCCAAAACGACCTTTGGTTCTTGATACTATGTTCCTCAGTGACAGCAAAGGACTGGAGCAACTGATCACAAAGAACACCCGAGGATTCTTCTCAAAACTTCAGTTGCCAGATTGCTTTCTGCTCCACCATCCCAGTTCATGGACGTCAAACTCTGAATACGTGCAAGCTCGGGATGTGGTCTCCAAACTTGCAATGGTGAACGACAGAGCAGAACGGGCCGTGGCTCTGGTGAAGGAGCTGAACGGAAAGTTGACAGTGAAAGAAGAACAGCTCCAGTTCATCGTTCAAGTTGTCACTGACCACAGAAAGCAACACCCAGCTCCGAACAAATCAGCATTAGTGAAGACGCGAAAGAACTAATCACTGATCAGCGTATGAGCACCAATTATTCTGCTACTGTATATGTATTTTATTTCTCAAAGTTTTGCTTTTGTTGCTTCTCCATTTTGTACCATTATTCGCCAAATTATGTCTTCTATTTTGATTATATAATAAACTGTTTGTATTCTTTGCGTTTTTAAGTGTCTTACTTTCGTTGTTTCACCAAATTGCCTTGTTTTTTATTATCTGGTTCGGCCCAAGCTGTGAACACTGAACAGCTTGTTGACGTCAACAAATGGGTCTTGTTTTCAGTGACGAGGGCGACCTTTAAATGATGACCAATCAGGACCAAATTTCTCTTCCGTATGTTTTACACCAAATGGAACAATTTTAGGGGGTGTCATAGGAAAATATCCGTCGTTTAATTTTCCCCCTATTACCTAGTGACACCCTAATATATATATATATATATATATATACACATATATATATATATATATATATACACATATATATATTATATATATATATATACACGGTGATTGTACTTTATATACACAATTTTAAAATGACCTAAGCCTTTCGAAAGAGAACCTCCTTCACCTTCTGGGTCAAACTTAAAACTAATTAAAACGTAGAGACGGATGGATGACTGAAGGCGCATGCGCGAGTTACGTAGTTGTTTCGAGAAATATCTAAAGAAATCTATTAAAATAAAATAAAAAAGTTTTCAGTGTTCTTTATGTCGAGAGATCCTTTGTTATTAAACAATGATCCTTAACAAAATTATTTCTTTAAAGAAGAGATAAAATTAAAATATCGTTTATATGTAATTTTGAAGAGAGAAAGAAAAGGATTTTTTAAAATTTAATTTATGATTTTTTTATATTCAGCTCGATGCGAGTGTGAAGAGAAGAGAAACTTTTACCATTTCTTAGACTATATTCGTGTTAATATATTTTTTTAAACCTTTACTTTCCCTAACATAAAACCTATTATACACACACACACACACATATATATATATATATATATACACTGTAAATAAATATGGGTGATTTTTGGAACGTCTGTCACTTTAAGAGAGGTTTTTATTTTATTAACTGAAATGAAAACCTGAAATTTTTACTGTATCTTCTCTACAAATGGGGTATTAGTTCCTTAGTGCAAAACATGCTCTGTATCCAGAGAGTTAATGAGCTGAGAGAACATCACACAAACAGCAAAATTTTGCAGTACTCTGGACAGAGAGAGTATCCGTTGAAATCGGAGAAATTTTTTGTTCAATTGATGCTTTCAGTTCTTATATTGTGTGTAGATTCTGACTTTAAACAAGATCACATATTCCTCTGCGTTTCTTTTAAACACTTATATCATGGTTACCAACATAACCAGATCGAAACCACTATCATAAGCCGCAGGAAATCTTTCATACTTTTATTTAAGTTTTTAAACACGTGACACTTTAAAAGGTTTGTATTTTTTTATTAACTCACTCGATATTATTAATTGCTTCAAGAAGTTCAACTAACTTTCGTATGAAAGTCTCTTTCGGTTAAATGTAATTTAATCTTAATGTTTTACCGTAAGGATAAATCCTGCATGGCTGCGGGCTGTGCAAATAGCGCAGTGTTCAAAAGTGGCGGTATGATGCGCGTCTACAGCGCGGATTTTCATTGTAGAAGTTCAGAACGTGTCTCGTCAGTCGTTTGGATAAAAAGACCGCAGCGAGAGATCGCGCGAACGAGCGCTTATTAATGCGTGAGAGAGGCGTATCTTTCCCGCCTGATGGAAGCTCTCCCGCAGGAATGGCGGACGGAAAAGGAGATTTGAAAGGCCCACCGAAGTCACACGCCGAAGGACGTTGCCAAATATGAAATCGTTCGCCTCGACATAACCCGCGAAAGGAGTGAACAAAATTAAAGATTGCGATTTCAAAGGGAGAAAGAGAGGCGATCTCGGGAGGAAGGAGGCGGCACCTGCATCCTAATGAAGGGAAGGTCGCGCCAGGCCTCTCTCCGACGCTAATCCACGCTAAACAGACGAGGTTAATGAGGGAAAGGCAAAGCGAGGGGGCCGCCGACGCCGCCACGCTTCTTGCATCCCGACCTTTCCCGTCTTCGGTCCAAGGCGTTGCGTAACCCGAAGGATGACTCCTCCGATAGTATCGAGAGAGGGACTGAACGTTCGCTTAAATACAGACGAATGACTACGGAATTGATGGCGGTTCTCTACGCTATAAAACGTACGAAAACGCGGACGTGATTAGTCTTTATTGTTATGCTCTGACACCTATTCCCCGTTATTAATACCTACTGATCACGCGGAATGACCTCTACACCGCCTTCCCTTTCGCTTCCTTTTTTAAAAATGCAGGACCCGAGGAGTCTCAAGCGCATTGCGAAATCCCTTTTCGCCTATTACGGATTATTTTCAAGGCACTCCTTCCTTCCATTTTAACAACAACAACAGCGAATTATTATTATTATGATTATTTTTATTTATTTATTATTTTTATTATTATTAATTAACCTTCCATTAATTTCATCTTCAGAACTTTTTTGCCATTACAATGATCTGTCAATGCCTATCTTGTCAATCAAAGTTTAATACGTATGTCCTCTTGTATAAAATGATCGCTTTTTTTGGTAGCAAAATTGGCGTTCCTTACACACACACACACACACACACACACACACACACACACACACACACACACACACAGAGGGTGTTTCATAACATGTGGGACGCACTTTCAGGATGGATTCAGGACCTGAAAACAATGAAAAAAGTTAATATAAACATATGTCCGAAATAGCTTTGTTTCCGAGTTACAGCCCGTTGTGTGTTTCAGCAAATATCCGCCTTACCTTTAAATGAAGTGCTCAAAATGACCGCCTTGCGCTTGAATACACGCCTGAACATGTCTCGTCATAGACTGCCTGACGCGTTCAAACATTCCAGGTATTGCTCGGATTTTCTGGCATCCTTGTTATACACGTTGGCGAAGCATTTCAACGTTGTCAATGGGTGTCACGTAAAAGATGGATTTCAGATGACCTCACAGGTAAAAATCGAGTGGATTCAGGTCCGGGGAGCGAGCAGGCCACGCAATGAGTCCTCCACGGCCTATCCATTTATCAGGGAAATGGTCATCCAAATAGTCTCTGGCTACTCGACTAAAATGAGGCGGAGCGCCGTTATGTATAACCACATACGACGTCGGACATCAAGAGGAACTTCTAGTAAATCGCTTAAATCATTCCTTAAAAAATTGGAATAGGATTCTCCTGTTAATCTTCCAGGCAAAACAAAAGGACTGATTAAGTTGTCGGCAATAAGTCCTGCCCATACATTCATACTAAATTGTTGTTGGTGCCTTGACTGGATGATGGCATGCGGATTCTCTTCGGCCCAGTGATGAGTGTTGTGAAAATTGATCACGCCATTTCTTGTGAAGGCAGCTCATCAGAAAACAACACGGAGGATAGAAAAAGAGGATCGCGAGCACACTGTTGAAGGAACCAAGTACAAAAAGCCTCTCGTGGTAGGAAATCAGCTTCAGTAAGGCCTTGCACTCTCTGAATGTGATATGGGTAAAGCTGTTGTTCTCGTAAAATTCTCCACACAGTTGTGTATTTTACACCCTCTGCTGCTGCTATTCTTTGGGTGCTGACACCAGGATGTTCCTCCACACGATTCAGGACCCGCTCCTCCAACTCTCAACAGTTCTGGCGCTGATTCGTCTGCCATCATCTGAAACTCGCTTGTTCAATGATCCCGTATCCGGTCCCAGACAATTGGTCCAATGCCGATTGGTCCAATCAGACAATTCGTCCAAGGGACCATTTTTCCAACGACGATTCGTCCAATCGGGCGTTAAATGGCATGAAGTTAAATGAAACTTAAGGCTACATATTACTTTGTTTATTTACAAAACATAGTATAGCTAAAAGCTACATATTAAACTAAAAGCATAAAGCATACTTATTAACTTAGAGAAAAATGCATAAAAGGAGGATTAAATTAAAACTTCAGATTGTGAGCTAATGCCCGCAAGTAGTCTAAAAGAGCGTATTCTTCTTTCTGTTTTCTCGCTGTATATCCTTACGTTTTAAATTTGATTTAAATTCTCCACGAATGATACATTCTATTTCATCTTCAGTATGTTTTTGCTCATTTTGTAGCTCGGCTATCATTTTAAAAAGTCCAACATGAGCCGACCCTACTAAAGTTTCGAAACGACGATGCCATGCTTCTACCTTATTTTGAGTTCTTGGTATACCTGTTTCTACTCTGTCAAGTACAGACCAGAAAGATGGTGGAAAAAGTGGCGGATGTCTCACTTCTTGACCGCGTAATACTCGGCGGATTTTTCCGCGAACATAATTTTCTTCGAAATAAGCGGTTACAAGAATGCCTTCTTCAGGAATTATGGGTTTAAGTTGTATCCACGCTTCTTCAATCTCGTTTGGTGGAAGAAAAGCAAGGGCCGCCATTTGCCTAATTTTTAATGAGAAGTTTTCATCGTTGGCATATAAAGATTTCAAACCAGATGAAATTACTTTTCTGTATATGCTTTGTCCAAAATGGAAGAAGCAACCCTCGTTGACCATACCAGGAATTTCACATCTACTTGCATTTATAGCTCCTATTTCGAAGTCAGTGATTATCATCTCAGGAGCGAGGATGATTTGGTTTTCAGCAGCATAGTCAAGAAGATCGCGAAAAATTGGATATAACATTGTGTTTTTTCGTGACATTAGTACATAAACCAAAGGTAAGATGCAGCTTCTTTCATGCGGCCCAACAGGAGCGTGAATTGTGTATAGCTGTGTAAAAACTGTTGGGACGGTCTTAAATGTTCCATCCATAATCCAAAAACGAGCTGATTCAAGTTTCTTTAAATTGAAAGTGGTGGTAAATATCAAGATCCTATCATTTCCAATACTTGATTCTTTAACTAAAAATATTTCTCCAGAAAGTGTGTTTCTGTATTTGTCTGGAATAGACAAGTTATCCAGATTTATTGGTTCCAGAGGTCCTTCCTTTCGTACTCTGCTTACAATCTTCTTTAACGATTATTTCTTCCCAATATATGGTACGATTGATGAATCGACTTGACTAACTACCCCTTGAATGATTTGAGAAGGTTTTTCACTAGTGTCCTTGGCTTTTTGTTTAATTTCATTATGGCATTTCACTACATGAGCACGACTAGCCTCAGAGGATCCACAAGTATGTTCACTTTCACTTTTTAAGTAATGACAGTTTTTTTTCGAGATTTGTAATTGCAGTACCTTTACACGCTCTATTTTCACATCTCCAATAATATGCTTTTTTTCCACTCGTCTTTTGAATTTTTTTCAAGCTCAGTGTAAACAAATATCCACTCACTGCAAGCTTTTTTTTCCTCTTTCGGATAACACTATTTCGCACACACGCCGCTCCATGGGTTTCACAAAAGCAGTTCTTAAAGGAAAAGAGATGTGACTTATGAAATCTAACACAGTAATGTAAGTCGAACCCAACATTTCCACGTAAACTATTGGTTTTAAGCTATACTCCTCGTATACGCTACCAGTTGGACCAATCGTACCCAACCCCCTGTATCACCAAGATGCTCGTCTATTCTCTGAAAGGTCTTCTTATCTGGCAGACGGCGATTCGGAAACCTTTCCGCATACAGACGTCTTGCTGCGGCCGCATTACACTCGGCAAGTTCATACATGAGATGCATGTGTGCCATTTCTCACTGTGTTTGAATAAGCCTCCATTCTCACTTCAAATGCAATCACTGAATATCACAAAAACTTTTAAGGTTTTTTTTTCACTTGACTGCACTTATTCACGGTAAGAAGTTACGAATACGAACAGTGAAGCACTGCGATGCATCTCTGATTGACTGATGGCTCTATGACATATTTTAATATCGTTGAGTGTACAAACATTACAATCGGCAAGGCCATACATGAAATAAGTCTCGTACACACTCACAGACATTGTCGGCAAGCAGTGTTTGTAAACAGTTTGCAGAAAGAATTGCTGGAACACAAAACGGGCTGTAACTCGGAAACAAAGCGATTCGGGCATATGTTTATATTAACTTTTTTCCATTGTTTTCAGGTCCTGAATCCACCCTGAAAGTGCGTCCCACATGTTATGAAACACCCTGTGTATATATATATATATATATTATATATATATCAGTATAATCCTAGTTAATTTCTTTCTTTTATGAACATCTCGTGTACAGCACAACTTCATTTTGTAATACCTTCTAATTGGAGAAGAATATAGGTTTTTGTTTGTTCGATATCGAGTGCCTCGCGTGGCATTTATACATTTGATGTAATTGCTATATCTAATTAGATGCAATAAACAGTTAATAATAATATAATAGTAATCGTATATTATTAATAGTATATAATTTTGTAGTCTACCTAAGTGTCAGCTTCGTTTGTCACACTTTGGCTCGCGTGTTGCTTTTGTAATCTTAGTTGTTGACATCCAATGTAAGTAGTAGAACTAAGCTGGAGTTTAGACATTTTGAAACATTTCGAACTCTTAGGAAATTATGGGGTTTCCTTGTGAATATCCACATTTTAACCATGCAGACAATTACTTCAATCGGTGCGGAATATTTCATGGATTACGAAATTTAATATTTTGTTTACGTGCAATTTTAGTCGCTTCACGATCACGGAGGGTAATGCTGCAAGACTTAAAAATAAGTTGCTCAGAGAAGCTCAACGAAGCCGATTTTTTCTCCAAGAAGGATGGTCTCAAAGTACCGTAAAATTTCGGATAAAGGTTTCGAGAAAAATTAAACATTTGGCCAATGGCATTTTGAGCTGCTTAAGACTAATAGCCGTGGACGATCTGAAGACTGAAGAAAAGGTAAAGATTTCCAGCGATAGCTAGACAACTTTCCCAGTAGGGTGGTCCTTAAAATTCAAAGTTGGGAAGTTTCAGCTCCCACCCCCAGAAATCATTCGAATGGTTGAGAAAACTCTCTAGTTGAATGTTTTATTAAATCGGACAACGTTTACCCCTCCCTCATCGACCTTGAACTTTTACCCCCGGAGTTGTTGCCCGGTTGCAGTTGTTGCCGTTGTTGCCCGGTTAGCGATCCTGGGTCTGTAGGGTTCGCTTCCGAGAGTCCGGAAACTGGCAGCGGTGGCGAGCGACGACTTGCAGGAGGAACTGGAGTTGCTCCTCGTCGTGGGTCAGCGTCCGGTTGTACTCTTGGACGAGGGCAACTCCTCGCTCGGCATGGTCGTTGATTACGGCGAGCCCTCCCACACGTGCCGCCGCTGTCTTGAAGTCTTCCCGCTTCCGCCAGGTCTCCGGGTCGACCTCGAGGAAGCCGTCCTCCAGTCGAAGTTTCTCGAAGAAACCTCGTGTGTTGGACGACGCCAGGTCTTCCAACTGAAGCCCGGCGAGTACTCGGTTTGGCAGCGTGGGCCGCTTCGCCGGGGACTCCTCACCGACCCGGTCGTGGAGAGAGGCGATGATCTTCCTCTTCTGATCGACGGCGATCCCCGGATCGAACAGCGCCAGCGCCACCAGCTCCTCCGACAGGTACCAGAGGTGGTTCTGGAACTTGGTCAGCGCCGCCTTGGCCACCGCAGGGTTGATGTCAGAGTAGGCCAGCAGGTCCTTGAGGAGGGCGAAGTCATTTCGGGGGGCAGTTGCGGCGATCGGAGCCTCCGTCCACGCCTTGGCGTAGACCCGACAGACGAAGATGCAGATGCTCCGGAGGCCACTCTCCTCCCTCGCCGTGAGTTTGAACTGCTGTCGGAACATCCAGACCTTCAAGGCGTAGATTGCCTTCGCCATCCAGCGGGCGTGGTGAATCGGCCCGGGAGCTCGGAAACGCACTCCTCGCGGGGGGACGTGACCGACGAAGAGGGGGGTGAGCTCGAGCAGCTCACGGTAATCGTCGCGCAGGTCCTTGCGCTCGACTATCGCCTTCTCAAACCACTCCGTGTCGACAGTGGTGAGCAGAGGAGCGACATCGGGGTGCGCAGCGCCGGACTCGTACTGGCTTCTGTCCAGGAAATCCCAGCGCTCCTGAAAACGCTTGAAGAGGGTCACGTCAGGACCGGACGTGGGGCCCATCACAGCCGTGAACGCCGCACCGAGGAGGAGCTCCAGCACATGATGGCGGCACGCGAAGTAGAGCAAGTCTTTCGCGAGGTGTTGCTCGATGAGGACGCACGCTCCGTTGTTCCGGTCGGTGTTCGAGGCGGTGGTATCGAATGACAAGCCACTCACTTGCTCAGTGAGCTCCCACTCCTCCAACGCGTTGAGGACGGCCTTGGCCATCTCAGAGCCCGTTCCACTCGGCAGCTTCGGGACGCCCAGGAGCTGCACCGCGCCGTTACCGGAGACCAAGATGGGAAGCCGATCGACTTGCTCCTTGCTCGTCAAGTCCTGCATGAGCTTGCCGTCCCAGTGAACGACAAGATTGCCGGCCCTCAGCTCTTCCTTGAGCGCCACGTTGAGCCTGGAGCGGTGCCGGTGTCGGCGGATGGAGCTGCGGTTGATATTGAGCTCTGCGACGTCGTGCCCAAGCGACCGGGCAACCTCTGTCAGGACGTAGACAGCTCCTCGGTCGGTCACCTTCGTGCGATCCAGCGACGACGCCACAGCCGCCGAAACGATGTTCGTCGTGCCCCGCCTGGAGCGCTTCGGAGCCCGAGGGCTCCCTTCTCCATGGTCGTCGCTCCGCTGCGCTTGCGGCACCACTGGAAGAGGACGAAGACCACTCGAGCTCCACTCGGGCCGTAGATGTCGTCGCTTCTTCCTCGGCTCACTGCCTCCGTCGGTCTTCTTCCCCTTGGCGTTGAGATGCGCGGGCATCGACAGCGGCTAGCGTCGAGTCGACGGACCCCAGCTTGCCGCGCCGACGGGGTTCGCGCTGAGCTAGGAGGAACGCCTTGTCCTCCTCGTTCTTGAGCAGCTCCATGGCGTTAGCGGCAGCGACGTCGAACAGGTTCATCATCCGCTCGCTGAACTCGTCCTCCCGCTTCGCTTGAGCGCCAGCTCGCCCCTTGTTCCTCTTCACATCGTTGAACTCCTTGTGGAGCTTCTCAATCTTGGTGACGATGTGGTCCTTCCGGCGGAGGGGGATTCGCGCCTTGGACCACACCTCGGTGACGAGCTCGACGACCTGGTTGGCGGCCTCTCGAAGTGACTTCTTCTGGACGTCGATCCTGTAGACCGTCAGGGCCAAGACCTCTTTTTGCGAAGGAAGTTGCGACCCGGCGATCGATTCCTGCGGGGCAATCAGGTAGCGCAGCTTCGCTGCCATGATCCAGGTTATCTACTTAAAGGTTGAAGGAGTTATTCACTATTCAGTTTAAATTATAATCATTAGAATTTACAGTTTTACACACATTAGTTATCCAACCACTGACGGGTAGCTTGACTTATGGTTAAAGGAGTTATTCAGTTTAAATTATAATCATTAGAATTTACAGTTTTACACACATTAGTTATCCAACCACTGACGGGTAGCTTGACTTATGGTTAAAGAGTTATTCAGTTTAAATTATAATCATTAGAATTTACAGTTTTACACACATTAGTTATCCAACCACTGAAAATCTGGAAAGAATGAAAAAAAAAAACATTACAAATTATGTAACATTTACTTGAAAGTCAAAAAATTAGCTTAATGGTAATGCTCAATGAGGGAGGGGTAAACGTTGTCCGATTAAAACAATAAATCACCTAGAGAGTTTTCTCGACCATTCGAACGATTTCCGCGGGTGGGAGCTGAAAAATGTTCAACTTGAAATTTCACCCCCTAAGCAAGGACCACCCTATTTCCCAGTCAAATTCAATCTAAATGAAAGAACAGCGTGATGCATAGGCCTACTGTGCTGAAAAAGAAACTGCATGTCCAAATCTTACGACGCAAGCCGGCGACCTAAAAAATTCAGTTAGGAAGAACGTGCGTGGGCAAACTGACGAAAAACCTGGACGTTTCAGCAATGGTCTCAAGTCCTCTAGACCCACGCTTCTCAAACTAGGGGTCGCGTAAATATTATTGGGGGTCGCAGAAACATTTGAAAATATTATTTTTTTCATAAATATACAGTGTTAGTACCTATTGCTTTTATGACATTGAGTGAAGGGTCGCGAAAAAATTTGTCTGATCCAAAGGGGTCGCAAGTGAAAAAAGTTTGAGAAGCCCTACTCTAGACTGATGAATCCAAGTTCAAACGTTATGGAAATGTTCACCAGTTTTTTTTTTCCCGTCGTCGCTCAGGTGAAACGTTTCACTCAGACTGTCTAGTCAAGGCGTGGGCTTCCTTTTTGCTCTAGGAACAGGACCATCATGACTGGTACGTCGAACATGGCATCGTGGATTGCTTCCAGTACGTACAAAATGCTTTCTTCTCCCCAGTGAATGCTCGATGGGTATTGGATCCTACAGTAGGAGAGTGACCCCAAACACATTTCGAGGTGTTCAAAATTATGCCTACAGCAGAATGTTTCATAAATGCTTCCGTGGCTAACCCCAGTTAACCAGACGACCTCAACCCCATAGAACATCATAAACACCCTTCCCTTCCCTTCCATGGAAGTTAACCCGTTTGCTGCGCAACCCGTAATATCGCGGGTTCAAACTTTAAACCGAGATATCTCTCTGCGTAGCCCGTGTTTTTGGCTCGGCTCGTAACTGGGCGCTGGCGTAGTTAACGGGTTAAATTCATCGAACTTTTCTAGACAGGTTAATCTTTTTACTGCGTGTGCATCTTTGAGAAACACTATTGTTGAGAGTTATTTTGCGTTGGTGCAATCGATGTCCCTTCATTGTGGAGCTGTAATTAGATCCAGGAGGAGGAGGAGGAGGACCCCTCCGCCAAATAAGGATAAATAAAAGCACTCGATTCATTTAGTGGCGTCATATGGATTTCTCCATGACTATATAATCATGATACCATTGCCAAGTAATAATATATATAAATAATTTTATTTATATATGTACGAGTGTGTGTGTGTGTGTGAAATATAAAAGCAGTGTATCTTTGATTAATTAATCGATTCATGTTCATTAATCAATCTACAAATGATTCCAACAACAGAGTTCATAAAAATCGGTTTTCGGTTTGAAGATGCAGCAATAATTAACTTTCATTTTTTTATTAAAAAAAAAAAAAAAAAAAAAAACTTTTCCTCGTAATTAAAGTCTACGATTTCATTATAATTAATATTTTTAAAAAATGAAACTTTATAGTTTGATTATTATAAAAATGTATTTATAAACTAAATGATAATTTAAACTAAATTATAATTTAGTTTATAATAAACTACATTTTTATACATTTTTCTCTGGTTTTGAAAATCTTCATCAATATTAAGAATTGTGAGATTCGACCAAATTTCTCGTTTCATAACTTAGTAAAACAAATGGAGAATATTTATAAGAATTTTTATAATTTTAAACCCCCATAAAGTGTTTTGCCCCCTTTTTAATAAGCAAGATTTTAAAGTTCTTAATTTGAAAAAGGATTACTCCTTTACCCTTATCCGATCTTGTAATGATGACAGTTGTGTTACTTGATTTCAACAGTTTACATCAATAGAATGCGGACTATTTTGTCGGATACGTCTAAATTTAAAAGGGTAAAAGAGAATATCTTCGAATTTTAGTAATTTAAACAGAACAAACTTTATTTTTTAATTTACGCAAAAACCTATTGTAATATTATCGATGACAATACATACAGTACAATTTTTTTTGTTTGCTTCTGCTTCTAATCCAGGAATTCTATACGGTTTAACTAAAGTTCATAAGCCAAATTTCCTATTCTTTCAGCCTGTGGCACATTCAATTATAACTTAGCCAAATTCTTCGTTCCCTTCCTTTCAAAACTTACCTATAATGATTATTCCATTAACAACTCGTTTGAGTTTGCTAAGGATGTAAAAGAGATCAATCATGCGGATTCCCTTACTATGGCCAGTTTTGATGTCTCATCTAATGTTTCTTTTAACGGGACATTAGTAAATAATGATATCATAATAAATAAGTTATTCACTACTAGTAATACTCTTATTAATGGCCTCACTCACTCACGCTATTTCGAGGCGATTTTAAAAATCTTGTTTTGATAATTTTCTTATTTAATAGTAACCTTTACGTCAAATTGATGGGGTAGCTATGGGTTCCCCGTTGAGCCTAACACCAGCAAATGCATTTCTTTGCCATTACGAAGAAATTTGGTTGAAAAGTTGTCCCAATAGTTTTAAACCCATTATAGAAGATACGTGGATGACACTTTCTTAATGAAGAAAAAGTTTTACGTGTGAAGGATGTTTAAATATTATCTAAATGAACAACATATTAATATGAAGTACACGTGTGAAAACGAAACAAATAATAGTTTACCTTTCCTGGATGTTCTAGTTAAACGGGCTAATAACAAGTTATGGATCTCGCTATTTAGAAAAACTTTTGCCGGTTTGGGAACCAATTATTTAAGTTGTTAATAATGTTAGTATAGAGCTAATCTTATTTTTATAAAACGCACAAGAAGTTACCGAATTTGTTCGGATTACTTTTTATTAAACGAAGAATTTAAATTTTAAGACGGTACTTTATTAATAATTAGTACTACCCTTCTAATCTTTTCGACAACCAATTAAAAAAATTTTTAAATGACACTTAATACTAAACTCCCCATAACCACAGTACAAAAAGAAACCAGATATATTAAATTACCTTTTTATGGTCATTTATCATTATGTATTCGAAATGAAGTATCCACACTTCTTAAGTCTAGTTATCCCCAAATAAATTTTAGATTCGCCCTCGTCAACCCACTTAAATTATCAAATTTTTTAAAGTTCAAAGACAAATTCCCCAATGTTGTTTATAAATACACTTGCGACAGCTGTAAGGCTGCGTATATGGCAGTACTCAACTCTAACTGGAAGTAAACCCAAATGTTGAGAAAGGCGTATCAGTCCGTTCCAACCGTCCCCTCAGTAGCCCACCACAATCCGCAATTAAAAACCATAGTAATGATAACAACCATCTCTCTCACAAAACTCGGTTCGAAATTCTAACAAGAACCAATAACCTTGCAGAACTCCGAATTTTAGAATCTTTGTACATCTATATTCTATAGAAACAAACCTTCCATTAACAACAATAGTTTATCTTAAAAATTACAGTTCTTCTAACTAACCAACCAACCTACTTTCATAGATATATTATACCTTCCAATGTAACTGACACACACAGTTTTCTCTCAGTATCTGCCAAATATGGAGGTTGACGTAATTATTGTGTATTTACCAGTTGAGGTAATTTTAATTAAATAAAAATAAATAATTACAATTACATTAATGATTTTAATTCCTTTTGTATTAAAATTTGTTCTAAGGTTTATAATTCACTGATGATGACAAAAGATTTGTCGAAACGTCTGCAGTACAAAAATAAACGAAAATGTTTGCTGTTGTGTTGGTCCTCCTTATGGAAACGGAGCTTACAGATGAAAAGAAGTCAATAGCTTTGATATAGTGTGTGTGTGTGTGTGTAACCTCGTAGCAGTTCCGTGCGTCAGTCTTTCCTCACAAAGGTCAAGCTGGTGGCTGCACCTCTAGGCCTGGCCCGGTGAAGAAGTGAGTTGCTCTTTTGTGATCTCCCTCGCACATAACCAGGCACACCCGGCTCATCTGGTACCGTCCTGAGCCAGACGTCTAGCCTTCTTTTGAAGAATTCTACGTAGACACCAGTAATGTTTCTGATCATCTTCGGAAGCTGGTTGAATAGTCTTGGGGCCCCCTAACAATCAAGCTATTTTCCGTTATTTGGTACCTAACCTCAAGGTGAACCCAGTAACCACCCAGTTTTTCCATTATTTTCCACGTGCGAATTATATATAAAACCTTTAGATGGTTTTGAACAACGGTTCAGAACCGACCTGCGATCGACCCCTCTGCAGCATCCCGCCTCATTTGCGAGACTTGGTGGAGGAAGGAATTGGTTTCCCCTCCTCCCCTTCCCTCGTAGCCAGCTTACGCATGGGTGGTCAGGGACTCTGCACCGGAACTTGTCCGGCTGGTTCTTTAAAACCTCCACACACCAACCAGAATAATTTCATGTCCTGCCAAAAGAACTGAGAAAAGTTTGGGGCCTCATATGAGGGTATTTTCCGTCCTTCGCAACTGGAACAGTACAAAATCTGCCTCTTCTTTCATTCCACTGTGTTTCTACTTCATTTCTAAGGTTAGGGACACAACCCTCTAGTATTTTCATACGTATATTATTGTGTACCGCTCGCATCTTCTTTGCAGGGACAGGGAGTAAAGTTTCAGGGAGTGTAGTCGAGACGGTTTACTCTCTCTCTCATCGTCATTCTCACTCCATTCTATTTCGCGCCCAAGAATGGAAATCTCAAAAGGGGCATTTTCAAATGGCCTATTCCCGATTCATGTCCTGTCACTCTTTTTCTCAACCACGATATTTCCCACTTGATTATGATCGGATACGATAAATTATTTTAACCAAACCCGTACCAAAGTTAGGTTAGGAAATATTAAACATTCCCACTCAGCACCGTTTGCCGCGAGTGGGAATGTAGTAACATTGGTTTCAAAATAGAGACGCTTTTCTCAAATGTGGATTTTTTTTCACTTTCGTACATTCCCATTCATAATCGTGGTCCACAAATGAGGACATTACTGGTCTTGACGATTACTGCCCCCACAGAGGAAACGAAAAACGAAAAGCTATCTTTGCAAACGTAGAAGCCATACAAAAAGACACTCACTCAAGCCCATGCAGAAAACGAGACATTGACGCGAGTACTGCGTAGTGTTGCAACCCAAAAAAAACACGGTTTTTTTTAAAAAAAAAACACCAACAAAAAAAAAAGTTTTTTTTTGTTTTTTTTATATTAGCTAATTCTGTTGTGTATATATACTAGTGTGTATATACTGAAGTCTTCTGGGATAAACTGGATGGATCTTTGAAGTTGTTGAAGCCGGTTTCTGATGCTATCACTGCAGTAGAAGGGGACAACAAATACCTCTCTATTGTACCAAAGATATTTAATGACCTTCAACATCCTTCGAGAAGAATCTCTCCTCGAGCCCAATTCTGAAGAGCGAAGAAGATTGTTTTAAGGGAATTATTCCTAAACGGAGAAAGTTTCTTCTTAGAAGTATCCACCTGGCAGCAAATCATCTTGATCCTTGCTACAAAGGATGCCACATCTCTGGAGAAGAAATAGTAAGTTGTTGATTTTACAACTAGCACCGAATATTGATTTATGTTCTTATTTGCAGACATTCATTATCTATTATTTGATATTATTTTATATTTAATGTGTTACAAATTGTATTTCAGGTGGATGCCATGGAAGTCATACAAGAGATATCTGTACTGTTCCATCTGTGGATGATAGCAAGACATTGGGAGTTAGCTGACTACCGATCAAAAGAGAATATCTTTGCAAAGCCTTTTGTCTGGAAGGCAGCTGCACAGGCGAATCCAACAAGCTGGTGGAATGGAATTTGTGGTTCGACCCAGCTCTCCAAGGTTGCAGCAAATATTCTCAACCTGCCCCCAACTAGTGCAGCTGTGGAACGCTCTTTCAGTCGCCACTCATGGATCCACTCAGTCAAACGGAACCGACTGACAACTGATAGAGCATCTAAGCTAGTTTTCATCGCTCATAACCATGCTTTGGGTGATCACAATGAACCACAAGACCATGAATCTGAAGCAGGTGCTCAGCAGAAGCAAACATGTCCCAGACAACTCTCCAAGCACAAGAACGGCCATCATCAAGCAGAGAGTATGATCATGAAGGGAATGAAATGTTCTATTCAGAGTCTGAAGCAGAGTCTGAAAACTCAATGTATGATGAATGACTCTCTATGACTCCTCAAATGATGAATGATGATGAAAAAAATGTTGAAAGTGTATTTTTTTAGTTAATTAATATAATTTACAATGGATTTTATAATTGGGCTTGTGTCTGGAGTCTTTTTAGGGGCAGTGTCAACCTTTATTAAAAGGAAAAATAATGAAAAATGGATTTAAACCTTTTTTGTTTTCGTTACTCCTTGAAATCAATGTTACAATGAGAACAACATACGTGTACTTTTGTTTCAAAATAAAGAAGGGATAATATCTATATACCAATTTTATAAAAAAAAATATAAAAAAACCATAAAAAAACGTTTTTTTTGTAAAAAAAAAAACACGATTGAAAAAAAAAGTTTTTTTTGCAACACTAGTACTGCGTAATACTCGATTATTGGTAGGACTAAACTTCCATAATTTAAGCGTGATGTTTGCTTTTCTGCTATGGAAGGTCCTCCAGATAATTCCCATGACTCCTAGCTGTTATAATTTATAACTCCTTTTTGTTATAAACTGAAATTTGTCTTCGTTGAACTTCATATTGTTGTAAGAGGTTTTCCGTCCATTTGAATAATGTTTCGATGTCATTTTGTAATTTTTCTACGTCACCTTCGTTTGATATTTCCTTGCATTATCTTTGTCCCATCCGCGAAACACGATACAATACTGCCATTAATATCTGCATCGATGCCTGCAATCATTATTATAAACAATAAGGGAGCTATACTGTACCTTGTGGGACATTTTTAGTAAATGGAGTTAGAAAATTGGTCTCAGAAGTCATGAGCTCCGACTCGACACAAATCTAAATATCCATATCTTCCCTGCAATGCCTGTATTCTTAAGTTTGTGTGCTATAATTCCATGATCATATATACTGATTTTGCTAAAGCCTTGAACGATAAATATTACATCTATGACTTGTCCTCGACACATTAGACTACCACCAGAAAATACTGGAAATATTGACTTCAGGGCTGGAAGATCATGCCTATCACAGTTATGTTAGTTCGAATTGAATAAATTCTTTTCTTGTAGGGGTAGCGAGCAATTTTGCCTCCAGTTACACGGAAGCACTTCATTAGGTGGGAAGCGAGAGCTACTTGAACATTATCCCCTTAGGCATTGCTTTGTTACTTCTTTGGAATGAGTTATGAAATGAAGTGGAGTTTGGAAAAAATTACTCGATAGAACAAAGTATACTCGTATATAGCGGTTTTACATTTCTTCAGAAACGTGGCGGAATTTTGACTGTGCTGTTTGATTTTCTTATCTTCACTTCACATGAAATGAAGATGATAATGCCACATAATACAGAGCGGATAGATATGCTTGTCCTTTGTTGCTATGAAATAGTGTTTTGCATGCAATTTTTAAAACCTTTCTCGCATTTATGCAGGTGTGTTTCTGTTGGGCATATGAAGTCTGCAAATTACAATAACTGTGCTGATCTCCAGAGCTTAATTTTGCAATCTAAATTTATTATACACAAAAATACAACTAGAAACTGACAATGTACAGGGTTAATAATGTTGGTGCTTGGTTGTCTTGGATAGTTGTCGTTTTCTGGCCGATTTTGATGGTTCCTGTTCAGTGTTATTGGGTGGGCCGTTGCATTTGAGAATACTGGGGATGTGGCCCTTGGTACCATTGCTGGAGGGGGGGTTCAATACGAGCGCCAAAGGCTTCCTGGGTGGGTTCGGTACGAGCACCGAAGCCTTCTAGGGGGGTCTGGGAGCATGCTCCCCCGGAAAATTTTGAAAATTAAGGCTCTCAGATGTTAGAAACGCGTTTTTAAGCAATTTGCGGGGTGTTTGTTCAAGTTTATTAGCTTTTACAAGTTATGTAGTACTGATTTGCAAGAAAATTTATAAGGAAAGACAAAATTCGTGATCAGTCTTAAAGAAATACTGTTTACGAAAATTTCACAATATTAAAACCTAAATTTCTTTTGAAAATCATACTTTAACTTCAATTATATTAATGAACAAATCTAGAATGATAGCCAACACAAAACTTTGAGAGTCGGGAGATTAACTGTCAAGAAATATAATGAGATATCAAAGACTGGATCGACGAGCGCCATTCGTCGGGGTCGCTGTTCAGCGAACCGTTGAAGTATAGCTTCGTAATCCACGGGCTTGTAATGAATGTTCATCAACGCCAAGCCCGACAATCTCTCCGTGGACATAGTAGTCCTAAGGTACCCCTTCACAAGTTTGAAGGTACTGTTGGCACGTTCAAGCAATTCGCAACAAACAGTTGATGTTTGGAAATATATCACTTTATCGGCATCGCAAGCCTGGAAAGAAAAAGTTACAATTAAGTTAGAAAATTTTACACTAAATATTAAATAATCGGAACATACGAAGAATTATAATCTACCTTTAATGCAGGTTGAAGCGAATCTGGTTTGGCGTTCTCTGACTGCCACTTTCTCCTCCATCGCATATATTCGATGTCAACAGTCCCAGGGCTGGGAAGGTCTGACTCGTACATCACTGAGCCAACAACAGACATTACTGAGATTTCTAAGGTGACTCTGGGAACAAGACCAAGTAACTGAACAGCCATCTTCTGAGTGGGACCGTATCTATAACAAAAAGAGTTCATTAATTAGGTGGAGAATGCAGGGGGCGGATCCAGACCGGTTGGCGTTGCCACCGTGTTAGGAAAACTCAGATTTTTAAGATTTAGAAGTTCGTCTTCTACAAACGTACCTTGTAGACATCTGCATAATATGGGTCGAAAAAAGGAAGTAATAGAGTACGACGATAATATTCCTCAGGTGTGTCATGCGGAGTGTTTGGTCTGTGCTGTTGTCCGGCAGTTGTCCTTGGTACACTGGGTTCAGTACCCACATCAGAACTGATCTGCACAGCTTGGGAATACCATCCCCTGAACACATCGTCAGCTTTATCTCGCTTCTTTCAGCTCTTTGTGAAGGCTTTCATCATCATCATCATCTCGGACACACACAATGTCGTTTGATCTCTTCTGAAACTTCATGCTTAACGGCTTGATGATTGCCAAAGTTTTCATGGCAACAGTCAAGGAAATAAGAAATTGAAACGAACGACACGTGTGAAACACATTGGAACTGGGATAGAGACAGACTCCAAAAAGCATACAATTTCTTTTAGAACTATACGCTGGTACTATGGTTCATTTGTAATAACTTCTAGTGTTTTAATAATTGTTGGCAGCAAGAGCACAAATGCTTCATGGCGTTCTACCCAACGAGTGCGGCAAAGGTCTCGGATCTTTGATTTTTGAGATTCTGGCTGATTCAAGCTTATTACTTTCTTCAGACACCTCTGTCGCTTTGGAGAATAATTGAAAAAGTTAGAAATCTCAGTTATGGTAGGCTACAAGCTTTTACGATAATGAGATTGAGGACATGAGAATTGCAATGCACATTATATTGCCTTGGGGTTTTGCTGAAATATTATGCGTTGCATCCCTCGGGCCTGGCCGGACATGTTTGAAGAGCCATCATACCCTTGTCCACCGCAGTCTGCTATGTCTAGCTGCTAGTTTTCCTAGGATGAATTGAGAGATGACTTGCTTAGTTATGCGTTCAGTGGTTTTAAAATCTAGAAATTCTTCGCGAATAATACAATTCTTGAACAATTATAGCTTGTTTTGAGGTTTGTTGACAAGATTTGCATTGTTGTCACTTCATCGCAAAGAACTGGAAAAAACTTTGCTGCTTTTATTTCCTCGGTGATAGAATCGCTAATTTGATCACACTTAGACCAATAATTTGGTTTTGAATTGATTAGCAACATGCCGCGCCAATGCAAGATATTCCAGTTAAATGTTTTTTTAAGATTTCATCACCAGCATCGACACGAAATTCCAGCAAGGCAAGAAAATTACCCCCGTTTGCGTCTTGGGCGGCTGTGACCTCTTAAGGCAATGCACTGTTTGCCACAAAGATGGACAATTTTTGTCACACTTTTGATAACTTCTCTGTTTTTGTGCATTGTGTAGGTACGTTGACTTTCAATTTGCACCTAGATACTTTTTTCAGGATTTCGACTTGTGGCGAGGAAATTGTCATAAGCGACCATAGCATCTACGTGGTAAAGGGTGTTCTCGTGTTGACCGCACACCGTACTTACTTTTGTTCACCGTGTAAATGGACTGTTCACGGGAGCACCAAGGTTTTCTCGTGTAGCAAATAGAATGCATGGGAGACAGAAACCACCATCGCATTCCTTGCTGTACACCAGCCAAGCATAGCGTTGCTGCCAAGAGCTTTGAAAAGACCGATTACAACCATTCATAAACACTTTGGGGAAAGAATAATCCTTTCCTGGTTGAAAATGTTAGTTATGACATTGAACTTTTCAGCTTGTTGCAGAGATCTAACAGGAATTTTCTGACGCAACAGAGCACCAACGTCAGTATCATGTACCGATGCATGGCAAGCAAGGTTACCTGCAATATTATTTCATTTTCTTATCATTATAATAGCTTCGCATTTTGTTTTTAAGATTTAGCTTACTTCATTTTTCTTGTTTTGATATGTTTTACGGTTAAGACTAAGAACTAAAAACTAGTTTTCCGCGAGTCAGCTTGTCGTACAACACGTGTTCCTACTGGTATCACTGGCGCTACTACGAATCCACTTTGCAGTCGGAGTAGATTGTCGAGACGGTTACAATGAATTTAATGACTTTAAAAACTACTTACTGCCCATATTGTTTTAGTTTACAATACAGTTACTAACCTTGCCACTGACGTGGGATGGACCAAAAAATCGGCCAATTCTTGTTTGCTGTTTAACTCTTCTTGACATTGTAAACCGAAAATTCTATTGATAAATACTTTAAATGAATATTGCATTTTAGACTTTTTTGAGTATTATTCAAAGTAAGACAGGGTCGACTAACGATCTGAAACAAATGAAACAAAAGGGTATATTACATGCTTTTAGTGTTGTTTGTAAAATAACTTGTATGTTCAGTCAGCTTTGGGAGCGGGGCTTTGTGGTTTAGAGGGGGTTCGATCGAACCCCCCCCCTCTGGATCCGCCACAGCATTGTGGTTGTTGAATTAACGCTGGGTGGTGTTGGACGGGATGGTGGTGTCTGTATTGCTGGGGTACATATATGTGTGAGGTTCGGTCTTTTATCGTTCTCATTTCTTTTCTCGTTAAAAGGGTGTTTTTTTAAAAGAAATGTACTTTAGCTCAAACCCTTAACAAAGTAACAATTGAGTACCCTTAATGTTTAGGGTTTAGTGGCAAAGAAGAGAGAGTATCCTTAATATGAAAACGCGGGCATTCCATATTTAGACATTTTCCCTCCCTAATTGATTGTTTACATATTTGTAGAAGGGTGGAAATATTAACATTCGTTCCGTACCTGCAACTTTCATTCCTCATCATGTAGAAACATTTTCAGGGTGATTATATATGCAATTGGAGCCATATTTACACGAACATGTTTTGTGACATTTGGCAGATGGTCCGTCATTTGGATTCTTTTACGTCTTCACACTTTCCCTTTTGGAATTTGTGTAGTTAAATTTTTTTTCTTTTTTTGTTCCAGCACTACTTCCCTACTCGGTAGGTTTTTTTAGTAAATTCATGAAGAAAAACGAAAGTACACGAAAAACCTGGACGAAGGAATACACGCGATAAGTGTTTTACTGATTTTTCCTCAAATGCGTTGTTCTCAGTGCTGTGTACCCCATTTATGTTGTTTTCAGCATATTCTCTCACAACTTTGTGTTCCTTTACTATATTTATGGATCAAAATTTGGTCCAGGAACGAAATTATACAAATACATTTCCGTTTTTCTCTTCATTTCCGAACCCAGTTTGTACGACTTTTCTAGTCGTTTCCAAGCACTTTATACATTTGTTTATTCTGCTCATTACCTTTTCTATCCTTTCTTCCCACATTGGGGCATTCGTCAGGCATGTGGTTTTGTCAGCTTCCTTTCTGCAGTTGCACGGGCAGGCAACGGCACAGTCCGTAAGGCATAAATTGTGCGTATGTGTGTTTTGTTTAATTTTCCAAGTTTAAACACACACACACACACACACACACACACACACACACACACACACACACACACACACACACATTATTATATTGAATTACCCTCGTATGTAAGTATCCGCACTTTTTATTTTCACATCAGATAGATTATAAACACATCATTTCTCAACATAGTCTCCCTGTTTCTCAATACACTTAGTCCAGCGATCTACAAGCTTCCTAATACCATCACAAAAGAATGTTTTTGGCTGTGTAGTCATGCACCGCCTCCTTCACCGCCTCCTTCAGGTCATCATCGCCTTGGAATCGCTGACCTCTCAGAGCGTCTTTTAGTGGTCCAAACGGGTAAAAATCCGAAGGTGCCAGGTCTGGACTGTAGGCTGGATGGTCGAGAACTTCAAATTTAAGTTCTTGAAGGCATTTTCTAGTCTGTGCAGCGGTATGAGGGCGCGCATTGTCGTGTAACAGAATAACACCTTCCGACAATCTCCCTCTCCGTTTTGTGCGAAGTGCTTGCTTTAACTCATTCCGAAGCATGTCAGAATACTATGCACTTGTTACTGTAGTTCCACGCTCTAGATAATGTTCAAGGATAGGGCCTCGTGTATCCCAAAACAGTGTTAGCATAACTTTACCTGCTGACGGCTGCGCTTTGAACTTCCTTGCAACGGGAGATGTTAGATGCTTCCATTGCATGCTCTGTCGTTTGCTTTCTGGTTCATAGTGATGGATCCAGGTTTCATCTCCAGTGATAATGCGCTCCAAAAAGTTTTCACCAGCAGACGTCCATACGATTACGCTTGTGCTCTTCTGTCAACTGTTTGGGCACCCATCTTGCACAAATCTCGTGAAAGCCAAGAATGTCATGAACTATCGAATAGGCTGACCCTTGAGTGATGTCTAATGAAGATGCAATTTCTTTTATTGTTGATCTTCTGTCATCGAAAATCATGGCTCTGGCTTCTTCCTGCTTGTCACCACTGGTTGATGTTGACGGTCGTCCTGAGCGCTGAGCATCTGTCACACATGTCCGACCTTCCTTGAACATATGAATCCACTCTTTATACACTTCGCCGTGGTAACGCATTATTCCCATACTGAGCACATAGTGTGAAAAACGCGTGTGAATTTCAGCTCCTTTCTGCCCACAAAAAAAGAACCACGGATCTCTGTTCTTCCAGAGTACAAATTGATAGCGGCGCAGCCATGCTCACTACTCGTACGATATGTGACAGCTACGAGTAGCCTAAATAAGCCTATAGATCTCAGTTTGGCTCGTTATTACGAGTATATATTATATATACTCGTAATATCACTAAAATAAAAAGTGCGGATACTTATTGAAGTACCATCGTGTGTGTGTGTATATATAATTTTTTTTTTTATTTCTCAATAGCTGTTTTACTAAATTCGTCAAATTTCAATTGTAAGAGTTCAAAGGTCACCCCTTGACCCGTTCTTATAAGGAGGGCAATGCTTCGCTGTTTAGAGCTCTATAATGACGTCATAGGTTACGCGGATCCAAATCTAGGTACGCTTTTAATCTTTTAGGTCAATATTTGTTTGTGTTCTTGTAATCCCAATCCCAATCTATCGTATGAATGCATTCGCTTCGAAATCCGAATCAGAAGACGCTCTTATGGAATCCTTAGCTTTGACAAAAGTAAATAGACACCACGATGATTGTCAATTGTTCTTGAGGACGAAGCTCATCAATGGAAAAACCAAAGGCGCGTATTTACTTTTGTCATATTCCCTCGCTCACTCTCTCGCACACTATTCTTAGACTTTACATATTAACAAGGTAAGTGCGAGAGTCGAAAAATATTTTGTAGAAAAACACAATTTCATTAAAAAATGCATGACATAGATTAGGTGAGGTAAAGTTTTTTGAGCTGCATTCTGCCGACACTTCCTTTTCTTTTGGTTGGCTGGATGCACGTGACGGGTGAGGGCATGGTGTAGAAAATTTGACTTTTGTTCTTAAACATGTGGATACAAGAATTGATATTTTTGTGACGACACGAAGTGGTTTATGTGCGACCAGCACGAGTATATTATAGGTTAGTTTATACAGCGGTGCTCTCTAGTGTACGACTTCTCTGTGTGCATAACGTAATTGTAGAGCTAGTTTATATACTCTTCGCTTTCCTGTAAAATTTCTTTGGCTACTTTTCCAGGGTGAGGTATTTTTTTCAACCTTTTTCCGTACGCGCCTCTGGCATTGAAGGACCGAGGGTTGGGCGAGAGTCTTACGCTTTTTATCCATTTTTTAACTATAGTTTTCTACTACTGCTACAAAACAGTTTAGTAACAGGAACCTCCCCCGAGTGGACCGAAAGGTCTTTCAGAGAGAAAATGAGGCTTCCTCTTGTCCTTGTAACTCTCACACACTCCCTTAAAATGCATGGCGTAGATTAGATTAGTACTTATGTTATCCTTTATTTTCCGCTCTTCTAATGCGTAACTGATACACGAGATAAGTGCACGCATAGCATAGTGAAAAACATAGAAAATAGTTGGTGAAAGAAGATTTATAGGAAAGTAGCCTTAGAGTTCATTCATACTTTTTCCCGTCACTAGTGGCTGGCGGAGAAGGGAGAAAGCCTCGTCTGTTCTATACTTTACTATTACCACTATTCTTGTGTGAAAGTTTTACGCGTTTATAAGTGTAAGTATTTGATACAAGTTTTCAGTTTTCTTATTTTCATTGCTATTTCTAACTTTTTTACTTTCTAAGATCTGCTCTAGTCTAATCCAAGAAGGGTTTCTGTTAACCTGTAACACACACACTTACAAAAAAAAGAAGGGAGACCTCGAACTTTGGCTGTAAAATCCAGTCTCGGTCAGATTTCAATATTTTTTCACACCCCACAACTAAGTATATTTCCTATACGGTGAACGGATTTGAAAGAAAACTAATGAAAGTTATGGATTTATTGAATATTTCTTTATGCCACTGGAAATTCTCCATTTACACTAACTTTTTATCTGCACATACAATGCAGTAGTAAAGTACTCGCATATGGTGCTACCTTGATGTTAAAAAAACTGCTCGATATGTTTACCACGAACTTATACAACCTTTTTCAGTCTAGGACGGAACTCATCTATGGCTTTATTGATTTGTTCTTGCGGTAGCGCATCCTATTTTTCCAGAAGAAGCTGTCGTAAATGAGCGACATTTCTTACTTTGGGAAAATTTGTCACGGAGAATTTATCAGGTCAAAGGCCTTAATCGAAGGGATTTAAATGAGGACTGTTTGGTGGGCAAATTTAATACCGCTACCTGGTATTCTTTTGATATCTCCTGTTTTATCGTTTTTCTTGAAAAACTTGTCCAAACTTCCTGCAGTTGGCTTATGTTAATTAAAATCGCTTTAATTATCAACTTGGACCTATGATTAGCAAGATTTTTCTGGAATATTCGCCATAAATCTAATTTATCAGTTTAAATGCTAAAAGATGGCATACAAACCATAAAATTACCTAGTACTAACATACTAAAATTTCATGGTTCTATGTACAGTATTTGGCGAGATGAATGAAGGATTTAAAAAGTCTCCCTTTTTTTTTTGCCGACCCGATATATATGATGCAAACCCACAAGGAAAAAGAAAAATTATTCCGTCATTAATTTCACGTGTTAATTGTGAAATTCATCTTATAATATACAGGGTGTCCCGTAAGTCTGGACCCATAGGGAAAATAATAAAATTACAAAATAGTCCAAAAATTTATTACATAATCTGTTCAAAGTGTCCGCCGTTGTGTCGCACACATAGTTGAAGACGTAATCTCCACTGCGACAGCACTTTCTGAATCACAGTCGCAGAAATTTCTTGACACGCCTCCACAATGCGTGCTTTAAGGTGGAAAATGTTCTGAAGTTTGACCTCGTACACTTTGGCTTTCAAGTGGCCCCACAAATAAAACTCCAGCGGAGTAAGATCATAATAAAAAATAATAAAAATAATAATAAAAATAATAAAAAATATATTATAAATAAATTTTTGGACTATTTTGTAATTTTATTATTTTTCCCTATGGGTCCAGACTTACGGGACACCCTGTATTATGAGTAAAAATGTTACCGAGAGGAACTTAAAAAAAATTTTCTTTAATAAAATATTAAATGTTGGAAAAGTACGAGTAATTTCGTCATAAAAGTTATATATATCTATCTATCTATCTATCTATCTATCTATCTATCGTTTTCCAGTCCAGTTTTTAGCAATTTTGTGCAACAAGCTTTATTATATATAATATATATTAGGTGCGTATCTAGATAAACATTATATATATATACTTACGCGTAAGTACGTGTGTTTGATCCTGCGTATGTGCGTGTGTGTAAGCACTTTTTTTATCATTTAACGGTATGAATATTTTACACGAAATGGAATACCAGCTTGCACACATTATAATTTTCAGTAAGGAAAAAAAAATTCTGGAGCAAATTCAGTGCCAATTATTGATGGCACTGCAGTTTTTCCACGCATGAGTGGTGCCATAAATTAAGGATGGATTACAGAGACGATAACGGCTCCATTGGATAAGATTCAGAAATTGGGAATCTCGTTAAAAAAAAAAAAAAAAATGTAGAATGTAATTACTATTTTCAAGTTCTTATTACCAAAAATTCCGTTCAGTCGGAAAGTTTTTTATTATTATTTTCTTTTTTCCAAAAATGTATTTTTGCTTCTCGATTACGTTCAAAAAATAAAAATTTGATTTCTCTAAAGTTGAAATCCAATTGCAGAAAATGTAGATTAAAATTACATATTTTTTTGAAAGTTCATTTTCTTGCATAATGTCGTCTTTGCATGGAGATTCATTTTTTTTTAAGGTTGTGTGTGTGTGTGTGTGTGTGTGTGTGTGTGTGTGTGTGTGTGTGTGTGTGTGTGTGTGTAGGCAACTGTGCATAAGTGAGGTTCAGCGTGTGATAAATTGATAATTCACAAATGTAGTAGGGTAAGTTTTTCTGGTGAGGTAACACTTTCGGTATGCCGGAACTGTTTTTTACAATTTAAAAAAAATTCTTTGCGATATATAAAAAACCGAAAAGCAAGATATGTTAGTCCTGATTAATTTTGGTTAGGTTAGTCTAGATTAGCGAGTACTTCACTATTTAATACTTAACAGAAACCACCCTTCTAGCCCCCAATTGCGTCTGGAACCATTATCACGCCCTTCTCGATTCGATGGCAGTAAGGTTATTTTAGTTTAAAGTAGGTTTGGTTAATTACGATTTTAAGAAATATGAATTTAAATAAGTCGGTACCTCGCTTATGCGGAGATGCGCACATTTATGCGTATGTGTATGCTAAACTACATACATGAAAGTTCCATAATTGATGGTTACACCTCGTCCCGTAGCTAATTACCGAAGGTTTTTGGCGCATGTTTCCACCACCTTTCGACCCCTGATGACGAATTTCCTTTCTCGCAAAGCAAAAGTTTTAATTTTAGATAAATATTTATTTTCGGGACACCTCTCTGCATATAAAGAAGAGCTTAATAGACGCGATTACCTTCAGTATTGACTGGCGGGGCCATAACTCACTCTCTCTCTCTGATGAATTCGATGAGGTATTCAGAGTGGTGTGTCGGAGAACGCCCTTTTCCAAATTATCTTAAACAAATTGTTACCCCATTTGCGTTCGTTGTAACTGACCTTTGGGTCGAAGGGTGTCAGCGATCGCGGAGAGACACCGTTCGACACTTTCCATTGGGTGGTTTCGTCCGTTGTCGACTGTTAAACAGTTATTGTTTTTCGTTAATAGGTGTTCGCTGGAATTTGCTTCGAACCAAAACAAAGAAACTGATGCGGGGCATTCATTTCGAGGACGAAGAAAGAGCTTACACACACACACACACACACACACACACACACACACACACACACACACACACACACACAATTTTTTCATTATTGTTTTTTCTTCGTTGATCAAACGATTTAAGGTGTCTGCTTAACAGTTGAAATGAACCCTTCCCAGGTTTAGCATTCCTGCAGTTTTCGCTGAAGATTTATCTTTAGTCTTCTTAAAAAGGAATTTTGTTTCTTGTGCGTACGATGTTCGTTCCTTTAATTAGGCAGTTTTTCGCCCTAAATTTCAGTAAATGGACCCATTGAGAGTTTTCTGCTTTTTTCCAAGTCGGTGATTTTCGTCCAATTTTAGAAAAGTATTAATTCCTTTCGTTTGAAAATTCACATACTGTCCAGTGCGCTTTTATAATACGTAATGTGGCCACATACGCTTATTCCTCTCTTTTAATGGAATAAATATTAAAAATTTTATTTTCTTTCGTTGTTAAAGTAAATATGTAAAAACAGACTTAGCGGTATTAATAATTACTTTTTATTTTCCAACAGTATTTGGCATTACTGCGCCATTGTGTTACAATATGAATATTTGACCTCAATAAAGCGCGTAATCATGTACAATCTCAGAATTATCCGATTGATTTTTTTATCCATTTTTTTTTTCCCTTCATTTACCATAATAGCAGCTAATGTAACGAGTTTGTTTATATATTTTTTTTCTTTAAAAATAAAATGTTCGTTATATATATATATTTATTATATAACTTGTGTCCGTTTGTACAAAGTGTTGTGACTAACCAGTAACTACCTCAAATAAGTAACTGGTTAGAATTATTAGTTGTTGTTTTCAAGTAATTAGTTACTAATTACTTTTTGAAAGTTGCTTTCGACATTTTTCCTGGTTTTAGCGAGAATCTGGTCCTGATAAAAGTACTTTCCTTGACAAGTGATGCTCGCAAGATTATTCGTTAAATCGCAATCAATTTGAAACAAATGAACGAACAAGCATTGTTTGGTGTACATAGTATGCACAGGGCAAGTTTAGTGACAACATATATCTGATGCTAATATGGTAAAATCTTATGAAAAAAGTAGCTACTAACTTTTTGTCCTCACAGAAAAAAGTAACGAAGTAGTAACAATTATTCGACTGCAAAATGTAACTAGTTACCGTTACAGCCCCGATTTTTATATATATATATATATATATATATATATATATATATATTATATATATATATAATATAATTTAATATATATATATTTATATATTTTATTATTACGCTCTATTAGTTGTGATAGGTACGCTCTTCTTGATCGGAAAACCATATTGGTTCTCATCGAATCTTTTCTGTCTTTCTCTGAAAGAATAATTTTTTTTTTTTTTAAATTTTGGCGAGATTAAAGTGTTCCTGATAACTCATAAATTTTCTATGTTGGGACAAAGAACTACAGACCAAGGAGAAAGCAGATCGCAAGTAGTGTTTGCCCTCTTCAGGATGTCCAGTATTTCTCCTGTGACCAGAAATCTTCTCCAAATCCAATACAGGGGTGTAGCTATTTCATTCTTACAGTTTTTAATCAAGACGTCCCATTTGTCCGGACCTGCAGCTGAGTGTGATTGCAAACTACAGGACAAGTGAAAAGTCAAAATTCGTTATATTCTTTCTTTGTAGCCTCACTTCAAAGAAAGTATTGCGATCAGATAACGATTCGTCACTTTTTGGGGTACTGAAAACTGATTGAAAATGAGGGCTCAGCATGAATGAAATATCTGAAATACTAATGAACTAACCGGTGATTTAAATCTAAGGTTCCAAAAGTGTGTGTGTGGGGGGGGGGGGATCACGGCAGAAGTAATAAAGGAAAACCCTAAATACTTCTATAACTTTGGCGAATCTTCCTCTTCCCTCTCTGAATGACTTTTAAGGAGAGATTATATTTCCTTATCGATTCTTTTCAGCTTTTCTGGCATCATCTTTGTCATTGTTGACTGTGCAGTTTATTAATTTGAAGCTACTCTCCTTTGGCAAAATATCGTTCGTTTTTGCTTCTCGAAATTGTTCTAAAAATGCAGGAAAGAGGAACGTTTTCCTAAACTTCGTGTCTTTTCTTCTAAAGTTATTAGCATCTCGTCAGTTAGTTTGTCTTCGAATATTGTTTTTAAGGCTATTTGAGCCATATTTTAACAAAGGTTATAAATTATTAAGAAATCGGATAACCTTGGTTTAGCTTCCGCCCGAATTGTTAAGTTTGACCTTCGTCTAAATGGTCACTCCACCTTAGACCTAGAGTTTAATGTGGAATCCGAACCACGCCCCACCAGCAGCCCACAGTCTTAACCAGTGGCGGATTATCACCGAAGCCATTGAGGCTGAAGCCTTAGGCTCCTATGCTTGATGGGCCCCCCAATCAACTGAGTTTCGATGATATAATTCGAGATTTCGCAAACTTCTTTGTCAGTTTGTGTACTGTCATAATCAAATTCCGTTTTATTTTAAATGTTTTATAGGCCCTAAAGTAAAGTTTGCTTAATACCGTTTGGTTTTGGCAAACGGCAAAATACACTATGTTAAGGTTCTTTTAAGTTTGTTTCTCATTTAGCCTGAGCACCGTACGTATAATTCGTGTAAATGTACTATGTACTGTACATGTACATGTATTGTTAATAAAAAGCTATAGAAAAGGGCCCCCGGGGCGTCTTAACCACTAGGCTACCCAGGGTACCCGTTTACCTACCAACCAATTTTTATTGTGGAAGGATGAATAGCTGGGTTTGCTGCGCGTCGCCTACCGTCACCGGATCTCAATCCCGGGGCCGGTGGAGTCGTAGTCTGCGCCTCGGTGGTGTAGTGGTTAGCGTCGCTTAGTCTTGGAGTTTCGGTTAAAAATTTCAGATTTGCTTCATTCTTTGATTTATTATTATAATAATAATATAGGAGAAAATTGCTCCCAATATGGTTCGAATCCACCACCTCTTTAATAGAACTTGAGGGCGCTAGCCACTGCACTACGACGGGATAAAAGTTAACCGAGGAAAGTTATAAATATAGGACAGGTTGGATGCGAAAGCGTCAAACAACAGAGGCATTTTACGTGTTAAACCTCCCGCACTCGAGGTAATGACGAGAATTTCATTCGAACTATCTGATACAACGGTGGGGATCTCATAAATGGTATTTCATGCATGAAGCCTTACGATTTTTCATGATGAAAAATTCGAACCCACCACCTCATGAGAAATAGTGTGTGTGTGTGTGTGTGTGTGTATAAACTCAAAGGCGTGTCTGTGGGTATGTGTATAATATATATATATATATATGAATAAAGCGAGTGAAATTTCTTTTTGATTATGACTGTCGTTTGTTTTTTCTCAGAGCGACCGAAGTACCGGACAGCCTACGCCTGCGAGGGTTCGACGCTGAACATGGACTGCGATCAGGGTCACGTGATCAATCTGATCCGCGCCAACTACGGCCGTTTCTCCATCACCATCTGCAACGAGCACGGCAACACGGAATGGTCCGTAAACTGCATGAGTCTCCGGTCACACAGAGTCCTCCACGACAGGTTTGTTACCTTCAGTTTCGCTTGGTTCGTCGTAGCGCCTTCCGTTTCAACGTTGATCGAATGGAATAAAGTTGAATTAAAAATCTGAGATTGGAATACTTAAGGTCGAATGGAGACAATTTCATTACGTTCGATTTACTTCTTCAAATAAGTCTAAGGTGCTTATACTTTATTCGGGCGTGAAGTGATTGTTTGATCTTATTAGAGCTACTACTGTAGAGTTAAAGAGGAATAAAATCGAATTCCATCGTGTCACCGGTTAGTTTAGGTTAGGAACAATCTCAGAATTAAATCGAATGGAAGCGAGTTGAAGTCGAGTCCGACCGTATCCCAGTTCAATCTAATTCACGCGAGTCTTCCTTCCTATCGTAGACTTTTTCCTCTCTTCGCTTCCCGAGTCCTTTCAGCGAATTGTACCCGTTACGAGATCATTACGAAACATTTTCTCTTTAAAAAATGTTTTTGGTTAGGTAGAGAACCATTTTGAACAAGATTGTGATATTTGTTTGCTTTTCGTAATGAGGTTTTGTAATACGTTTTAATTAAATAAAAAATAGTGATATTTGCTTATAAGAATTAAATTTTTGGATTAATAAACATTATGAATTAAATGAAATTCCTAGCAAATTCTCCTCCTATTCTTGATGATAATTTCGTCAATTTGTCTAAAAACAGAGTTTGTTTCATTTCGGAGTAAAAAGGCGTCTCCGGACCCCACTTTTGTGTACAAGGAAAAGTCAAACGAGCAAAGGAGGATCCTAACAAAAAAATATATATATATATATATTTTTTTTTCCTCAAATGAATTGGAAAATGGGTTGGGATGACGTATTGTTAGTTTTTCATTATGGAAGCCACTCTCGATACAAAAGGGAAACTAAAGTGTATATATATATATTATATATATATATATATATATATATATGCTACAAACCCACAAGGAAAAAGAAAAACGATTCCAAGGCCTTTCGTGTATTCAGAGCTACACCTCATCCCATATATATATATAATATATATATATAATATATATATATATTTTTTATTTTTTTTAAGTTCGGGAAGAACCGATTCGCCTCTATTTAAAAGGGCATATCTCGGCGGAAAAACAAAGAAAAAGTGAGAGGAAAGACAGAGGAAAAAGAAAGGGTGGAGGGGGACAGTCGAAGTGGAAAAAGACCAAGGACTGCAAGGTCGAGCCCCATCATCCTTGGGTGCTAGGGCCGGGAGGGCGCACGTGAAACCTCCTGGAACAAGCACGTACAAACGAGCACAAAGAGCACTCAAGAGCACGAGCTTAGAACCCCCTTGCGGGGTTATATATATATATACACAATATATATATATATATCACAGACTTTAGGTGAGTTTGAACGACGGCTCAGGATCGACCTGCGGTCGACCCCTCTGCAGCATCCCGCCTCATTTGCGGGATTTGGTGAAAGAGGGAATTGCTGTCTGATCTCGCCTGCCCTCGTAGCCAGCCACGCATGGCTGGTCAGGGACTTTGCACAAGAATCTGTTCAGCTGGTTCTTGAAGTTATTCAGGTCGGTGTGCTGAAGATTCCTCACGTCTTTCGGTAGTACATCGAAAAGTTTTGGGCCTCGAATTCTGAGGGTATTTTCGATCCTCGTTTTCATGGTCCCTTGTCCCACCGCAGCTGGGACCGTACAAAATCTGCCTCTTCTCTCATTCCAGTTTGTTTCTATTTCATTTCTAAGGTTAGGGACAGAGCCCTCGAGTATTTTCCATATGTATATTATTGTGTACCGCTCGCGCCTTCTTTCGAGAGAGTAGAGTTCCAGGGATTGTAGTAAAGACCAGTAGTCTTGCATCTAAGATAAAGGAAACGGAAGGTGAAAAATCCTTTGTATAGCTTCAATGTTCGCAATGTCTCGTTTTCTGTATGGGCTTATGAGTACTGTGCCATACTCAATTATTGGTAGGACTAGACTTTCCATAATTTGAGCATGATGTTTGCGTTTCTGCTGCGGAAGCTCCTCCAGATGATTCCCACTATTTTTCTAGCCGTTGTAATTTTGATGTTATAGTGCTCTCTGAATTCTGCATCCGACGACATTATTACTCCAAATCCACAAGTCAGTGTGTGTGTGTGTGTGTGTATATATATATACACGAGGCAAATGTCCTCCCTTGCGGACGGACACACAAAAAAATAAAATATTGTGACTAACTTCATTTCATTTTTCTGAGATTTTTCTTACGAGAAAATTATTGTGTATTGAAAAGAAAGTTATTTAGAAAGGAGGATTTTCCTCGTCTCGAAATTCCGTTGTTTTTCTCTATATGCAGTTTGTTTCCCCATTTTTTAGGGTCATTTGCGATTTAGAGTTTTCTTGACGACTAGAAACGCTGTTGGACGATTGTCATATTTCTCGTTTTGAGTACACGATTTAATGGTTTATAATCATGAAACGTTAATGATATTAATTATCTTTACTCATAGTTTACAAATCGATATAGAGATTATTATATACAAGTTTAATATAACTTACAAAAGAGGAAAGAAATTGAATTAGACGTGAAAGTACTCGGGAGGATTGATTTATTTTCCTCACGCTTTCTTTGTGGATTGAGTTATTAAATATTTCATGCGTTTAATTCTGAATAATTTTATCGAGAGAGAGAGAATTTATATAGTATAACCCTCAAAATAATGACTAGAACCGAGAAAGATTGTATATTTTTCAGGAACGAATTCGTTTGTAGTGAAACCATATGAAAGATCTATGGTTTATTACAATTTGTCGTAAAATTAGTTTTGTTTCACAACGAACATTGAAAATCAATTTCGGATGACAAAAATACGTTTAAACGACGGAAGAATTGGTCCAGTGAAGCCGAAAATAACGTAATCAGCCAACTCTCCCGATTGACATATAGCTTTATCGCACTAATTGGTATAATGCGGGTATTAATATTAAATTGAGAGATTATAGAAACGTCTTCTTTTAATTTATTTCTGCTAAAAGCAAAGAAAAAATGCTGGTAGATTGATAGATAAATAGATAGATTAGGGGGTTGGCTACGTGTGGAGAAGCTATTTCATACGTGATGGTAGGGCGTTATAATTATATTTGTTTTAGCAGACACGCAAACGGTTTTCAAATTGCTTTCAGAAATAAATTAAACAATATAATATCCTTTTGGAAAATCTATGCTATCGATTTACGCGCTCCGTCGTGTTCTACAAAACGTTATTTTGGCTTTGAAATCGCCTTCATGCTGCTTTTTTCCTCCCAACAGTTCGAGGCTTTATATACTTACCTTAAATGACTTAATGGCTTTCCGTGACGCGGGAGCGAGTGATAACGGAGGCAATTTTGTGGGGTAAAAAGTCTTTTTTAATTTGTTCCAGATTCCTGTCCTCTAATTGACCACCACTAATGATGTTAGCACAATGCGGTTATTACAATTTTTATATATCGTATCGGATCGGGTAACGCTACACAAGTTGCTAAGATTTATTTGCCAATCGATCTGTGTTGAGTGTACATATATTCTGAACCGCGAATATACATATGAAGTGTTATTGTGTATAAAGTCTGACTAAAAAAAATGACCTTTAAGAAGCAAGATGATCTTATATTTATTAAGAATTACTAAACTTACACCTTACGACACACACACACACACACACACAAGACTATCTATATATCTATCTATATACACACACGAGACTATTGAGATAAATTGAGCCCGACGTTGAAGGCCTTTCGAGGGAATGAATCAACATGCAGGGGCGTTTATCTCGAGAATTTTGATCGACATGATTCGTCGACGATGATCGTCGTTCGTCGATATAGATCACTTCCAGTAAGAGGAGGAGGAGGACGTGTTTCGCATTTATCTGTTGTTATCCCTCTTCGCTCGGAAGGGATGGAGTGACAAATCCTTTCTTCGCTTCCTTCCTTAAAAATGCGAGAAAGGGAGGCAACCCTCAAGAGAGAGAGCGAGCCTTAGTCTGCGACGCCCCGTTAGGCCTATCTTTCCCTCCTCGCCCACCTTTTCTCCATATTTATTCTTCATTACTCTATGGATTCACCTCTGCTAGGATTCAGACCACAAATTCCACCTTCGCCTTTCTTCGCCTTTCTTCTTTCTTCTTCTTCCCAATTGACCATTATTGACAGAGCCGAGAAGATTTGGGAGTCTCGTGTTGTCCTCGCCTACATTTCTAATTATCCAACCTAATGAGGTATTAAATTTTAAATTCAATCAGTCGGTTATAAGAACACTTTCAATATTGTATTATTGTCAATGCCCTTCATGTTGCCTGTGCCAATTAACCTTATTTACCCGTTTTAATGGGCCTTAATGGGCCGCATACATAAATATATAAAAAAATAAACCAGTATTCGGTGATAATTTCTCGTGGGAAAACTTGGAGATTAAAGAAAAGGTTCCTCGCACTGTTTTCACTTTATAAGCCAACATTTAAATGGTATGGGTAAAGTACGGTGAAATTAAACTTTTTAAATTTATATATATATAGAGAGACCTTAAAATAATTCTTATTTAAGTATGATTTGTACGTGCGTAGTGCGTGTATGTGATGTGTATTTTCGGTGTTGAAAGTATACTTAAACTCTTAAAAAACTAGGTATAGGTAAAGCCATTCAAAATCTTTCATACACCCAAGTTAAAAAATTCAGAATATTTGTAAAATAATAAACTCAAAGATAACTTATCAGCTGTTTAACTCGCTTAAGTAGATGAAAAATTGTTACTGAAAATCGCGAGCGTTAACAGCCTAGGTAGATTTTGGTACACTCGAGATGGGCCGCGCTATAAAGACCGATTTGCATGACCCGATGGAAAAGAATAAAAAAAAAAGTTTTTATTTCCATTCCCGAGTGGAATGCTTTGGCCAAAGATATCTTCTTCAGGAAAAACGTAATGACACCGTCAATGGCTTTTATACTTTTACCCGTCTGTTGAATTTATATTTATGCATTTGCATTATGCATAACACGAAGTACAGTTACGGAAACGATGTTTATTGTTTTATATTTATTCCGCGCTGAACACAACACGGAGGATTGTTCATAATGTTTGAACGTTTCGTATCAGTGTAAACATTAAATTATTTAATTCTGACAAAATATGAAGATCCCTTTAACTTAAATAACGATACACTTACTACATAATTATTTCATCATTTTAAAACGTTTTTAAGTGTGATTTTAGCAAATGTTTGATGAGGAAGAGTCGTTCGGTTGTTGTTGTTTTGTAATAGAAGTTTTGTTCCACATGAAAGTTTGACCACTTTCAGAATTGAAAGAACGAAAAGATGTGAAATATGATGAATGAAAGAGGCGGCAAAAAAGGTTGGAAATTGAGAGGAGCCGAACCGCATATACACGATAAAAACGCAGCGGGGAAAGAAAAGAAGAAAGGGAAAAAATGAGCATTTGGTTCGTAAGGAGTGTATTCTGGGGTTGTTTATACTCTTTCGTATACTCCATCATGTGACGGAGGGGACGTACAGCCTTACGTGGGGTCTGAACTACGGGACGGTACATCATCTGAACCTAGATCCACTGTCGCAATATCGCGACACGTCCACGACGTTGCCTCAACTCGTAAGTAGGGCAGACGAGTGTTCACATTGCCAGTATACGACACCACGATCTTCGAGACCGGAGAATGTCCTCGCGTTTTAGCCCTCTAAAAGCATCGAGTATTTGCATCAGTGCTCGACGCTTCGACAGTGTCGAGTCACTACTCGAAAGAACCATCGCTCAAGTTGAACCACAAGTCAGATCAAATGGTAGCTCGTTAATGTGTTGAAGCAATATTTTGAGTTTCGGATGGCATTTTGAGTTAAACCAGCGTGTTCTCTCAGCAGTTTTGAACCAGATGGAAAATGACAGGCATACATAAATGAAAACCTTAATGATGCAACTTTTATACCTTGTGAAAATGATGTTCAACACAATTTACGAGCGAAACACTTCGTTCAATGTGATTTCAGTTTTGATAACAATGCTAGTACTGTACTTGAAATTTTTTTTTTTTTTTTTTTTTCCCCCACTACTTTCAGGATTGGTATTTTGCTTCAGAGGTTTCCAGAGTTAGATGCTGCATCATTGAATGGGTTTTATTTGCAATTATTTATAGAAAACGCTGTTGGAAAATTCGGTTACAAATTTGAATACTGAAACGCGCGCATGCACAACATTAAAGTAATTAATAATAATTATATATGTGTGTGTGTGTGTATATATATATATATATATATATATGAATAGAAACGACATAAGTATTAAGGAACGTTTCTGCACACGAGGAGGAGAGATGGTAATGGTAGAGCGTCCGACCGGCAATTGGAAGGCCCTGGGTTCGATTCCCAGGCGGTTCGCCTCATTTTTCATTATTTCGTTATCTCTCCTCCTCGTGTGCAGAAACGTTCCTTAATACTTATGTCGTTTATTCATTTATATACTGCGCCGGTCATTGCAGTTATTTGCGCATATTCACGATTGCGAGGGTGCTCTCTGAGGGCATTGGTTTCTGCCCTATTTGGGAGAATTTCGATTTGTGATTGAGTGAGGTCCGTAGCATAATGGTAGAGCGTCCGACCGGCAATTGGAAGGCCCTGGGTTCGATTCCCAGGCGGTTCGCTCATTTTTCATTATTTCGTTATCTCTCCTCCTCGTGTGCAGAAACGTTCCTTAATACTTATGTCGTTCTATTCATTTATATACTGCGCGGTCATTGCAGTTATTTGCATATATATATATTATATATATATTATAATACACAAGAATTACTTAAACATTTCACATATACACAAATATTATAAGTAATACGTAATTGTGTTTATACCAATGGTAATTTCACTATGTAGTGCACAGTAGAATTCCCCCCCCCCCCCCCCCCCTTACCCCAATCCCCTTCTATTTACTTATCACGTTCCGAGTTCATTAAAGGCGGTGAGAAATGAAAAACATTGTTCCTCGTAAGAAGTTGAAAAGTTCGTGACGGTTTCCAAAAAAAGTGATTATAAGTAAAAAACTCTTATCTAAGTGAGGGATTTTTTCTGTTATCTGAATGTCTTACTTTGTTTTTTCACGTTTATGGTGATGTATTACGCGTTAGTAATGCGATTAAGTGGCCTACACTTACGTAATAATTGCTGAATGAATGTTTTCGCGTTACAATTATAATTCCATTAAATTAAACTCTATGTACATATATAATTTCTTAATTTTGTATGTTTTTGTAATTTATATATATATATATATATAATATATATATATATATATATTATATATTATATATATATATATAATCAGTTACGTTAATGCATTTCCCTGGTAAATTTTAGCGTCTACCTTGTAAGGCTGATCCTATTAGAATTTGTGCGCGTTAATATTCATTGGTTTTGACACAGCTAAGTTTAAAAATGTTTATTGCTCACTTTTAGAAAATTCAATTCGGGAATGATGGCGTTAGATTGGGCATAAATTGTCTTCAACCGCGAGTGATCTTCAGTTTGGGTACGGTTGGAGGCAGCCTCTTCGGACTTTAAAATTTTTATTACCCCTTTTCTTCGTTATTTACAAGTTTAAAAAAAGAAAAGGAAAATTAATTTTCTACACTCGTTCTTTTGCCCATCAACATTAAAAAGAGAGGATGTAATAAGGAACCCTCTTTCAGCTTCCAAGTTGTTAACCGTTCTCTTAGAACTTGTTCCATTATCGTCTCTCAAAGAAATATTTTAATATTGACGTTCCCTTTTGGCGCCAAGCTTTCTGTATCAATTCTTTTTTTTTATTTATTATAAATGTAACTAATTCAAACTATCATTGAAAAGTGTTTTGATATGTAGATAAATGTACGTGTACAGATGGGGGTTGTACATATGGGATAGAAGAAGAAAATAATCATTTCCTTCGAACGTGTATTTATTACTATTGCATCGATCGACTCAAAAAGTTGTTTTCATTGTTTAAAAGTTGGTTCTTAAGATTTATTTAATGGTTCACGTTAATTGTTTCTGGATAAAGACCAGAAGTTATTTAAATAGCCTCGTTATTTTTTTTCTGTTTTTCTTTTCCGTGCTCAGCCTCTTCATCTTCGTATCAAGAAAGAAAACAATTTCAGAGATGCTGTATCTCAATATCGATTCCTGTTTTTTACCTCTTCCAATTTACAAACTTGGCATCTTTAACACACACAACCCCACTCTCTCTGATTTGGTTATTTTTCGCTTTCCTCCACCTTTTCCTCCACCTCCTCCTCTTCTTCTTTTGCTCGGATGCGCCGTGGTTGAAACTGGTTTCATCTTATCAGACGACCTTGGTGAGGGCTGCACCAAGGGACGGACGAATTAATGCTACTTATTCCCACCAGGGGTCCTCTCGGGCATAGATGACACTTTTCCTTCAACGTTATCGCTCGCTCCGATGGTCTTTGGGTATTTGGAAAGGTCTTCACTATCGTTGGAAGCCTCATCCTTGGAGCTGTGTCTCCTCTTGAGATTTGCTGATACTCTCTCGATAAGAAAAATGGCTTCCTTTTAAGGACTTTTTAGATCGAAGATTCTGTGTTTATACCTAGTCTTAGATGTCTTCGTTTTCATTTTTAGATTTAATAATACAGGAGGAGGTTACCGCATAAATTTACTCCATAATAAATGATAATATGACAGTGATCACTTTTTAAATGTATTTGACGAATATCATCTCGTATTTTGTTGTTCGTGGGAACAGAAATATTGTAGCATTAGGAGGAAGTTCAAAGTAATAAAAGATCAGAAATACAAAGATCGGTCCATATCTGATCTTTGTATTTCTATCGCCCTCCATTTGTCCATTTATATATATATATATATATATATATATATATATATATATATATATTAGGGTGGTCCAAATCCATAGGGGGAAATTTCAAAATTGTCTTAGATAGTCTCCACAAGTGTGGTTTTTGTCCATTTAGTGTCCACATGGTCTGTGCAAAATTGCAGCGTGATTGGTGAATATTTAGAGGTCGCCCCACTCTGAATATATATATTATATAATGTACTTTTCTTCCGTAGGTCCGATGGCTCAAACTCGATCAATTCCAAAAGTTTGGCTTCTAGGGATGGCAACTGGAACTTTATCACGTCAAGGCTCCCTACATGCCTTGACGCCCTCCTCTTGGGCAATACCACCACATCAATCAAAAGCAAACCACCTCCGACAGTCTGAACCAGGCATGCCAGAGGGTGATTGAAGTCTGGACCCGAGCGCGGATCCCAACTCAACGGATCGACTCCTGTGTCCGTAAGCTTTCAAAGCTTTTAGACCGCTACAAAACACTCAAGAAGCACAGGACCAGGCAACGTGCCAGCGATAGAATGAATGAAGACATCTTCAAAGCGGACATCCAGGAACTTTGACATCGCAACCAGTGATGCCATGAGCAAATCGTCAACGTTGAGGACCGAAATTTCCTGTCCATGCAGCGCAAGGACGTCAATTCTGCAGCATGGCTGGCATTGATAAGGAAACGACTACAAAGAGGACAGAAAGCGATCCAGAATGGAGAAGGAAGCCAAGAGGAAGGCAAGGCATGAAGCAACACAGAAAGATTTGGAAGAAGCAGGAGTGTCATCAATTGATCTTTCTCTTCTCTTCTCTTCTTTTTTTCGCAAGACGACGACGACTATAGACCATCGGTTCCGATTCCTTCTTCGTAGGAAGCTCCGGCACCAAAGCGTCCCAAGAACAAGGTTACGAACATTTTCCAATCTACAGAAGTCATTGGAGCAATGGATCGCACCAATCTTTCTGACCGGAATGCTGTTTTCGTAACTGAGCTGTATTAAGGCCGCGAGGCATGATCTGTGGGATGACGTGCTCTCGGAGATCTTTCATCGCTACAGAGAAAGTGGGCGAGAACAGGCAGCTCGAGAAGACCTAGAAATCATTCTCTAGAAGACCCTGTCCTTCTCCATGGACGGAAAGCTTCTCCCGGCATTGAGGGTAAGAAGACGAATGTGCATCGGATAGCAATCTTAAAATTCAAGGACAGGAGAAGCTGCTTTGTGTCCCAAAGATGAAACAAGGAATGGAGAAGCACAGGCCCAGGCATGCCTTCAAAACTATGAAATTATGGAACGTGGACACATGTGAGAGGTCTCGTCTTCGATAACCACTGCGTCAAAAACGGGTTTACAATCGCGGAGCTGTGGTCAGGATTGAAGAAGCATTGGGTCACGAGCTAGTTTGGATCGGTTGCGACATCATATACTTGAAGTCGTACTTGCTGATGTCTTTGCCTCAATATTTGGCTCAACAGGAAGTCCTGAACAGGCCTTTTTAAGCGATTTCAAAAGGAATGGCCATCTCTCTCCCACGAAGCATTTGCAGCATTCGGACAGCTTGTTCGAGAACCTCAACTCCAAGAGATGAGAAAAGAGATGCCTCACTTACTTACTAACGCTCTTCAGCGAGCCAACCTCGTGACGGACTACAAGAGTTCCTTGAACTATCTTTGCTCTTCCTGGGGGAAAGACTGGTGGTCAACTCTTTATCCGAGCTCCGGGTCCCATGCACCACGCGAGATGGATGGCGAAGGCGATTTATGCGCTTTAAAATCTACCTCTTTCACTATCAATTCAAGCTCACAGCACGCGAAGAACGAAACGTGATCAGCTGGCTTTATTTGTCAGTCTGATTTACGTCAAGTACTGGCATGAAGCGCAATGGGGACACAAGCTCCTCTCAATGATCTCAAATGCTGCATCTTCTGGAAAAATATCCACACGGAGGAGCTGCACAAGCGGCGAAGACAGCTCTAAGACGCCACCTGTGGTACTTGTCGGAGCATCTGATTGGACTGGCCTTCTTCGATAATAGGATCGATCCTGATACCAAAAGGAGAATGGTTCAACACCTCCAACATCCCCAAAAGAATGGCTGCCCCGACGAATCGACATGGCGGAAGCTGGTGTTGAAAATGATGTGGCATCCTTCGTCACGAAAAGGACATTGACCCTCTTTGATGCCTTGAAAGTTGGAGGTAAGGAGGAAGCGCGCCAGTTACTTCAAAAAGATCCACGGGAATGGCGAAATGACAAGAACTACAGGGAACTTAGAGATCGCGCCTTAAAGATGAAAGTCGTCAATGATGCTGCCGAGCGAGGTATTGCTCTCGCACAACGCTACAATGACACTTTGACACGAAACGAGGACCAGAAGCAGTACCTCCTACAACTCGTAGCCGCCCACCGAAAACAGATACCAATACCATCCAAGGCGACTCTGATGCAGAAGAAATAATGAAGATACACCCATTATCATGTCCTATTGTCTTATTGTTTTCTTTCATATTCTTTGAGAACCAAAAAAAAATTTAGTTATTCAGTTGTCTATATATTTTCCCAAATTTTCAAAAAGGGGGCAAGTGGGGCGACCCCTAAATATTAACCGAATAACGTGAAACCTTGCACAAATACTGTCCACACCAAGAGGCATAAAACCAACCTTGTGGAGAGAACTTAGTCGATGCTTTAACTTTTTGGACCACCCTAATATATATATATATATATATATATATCCATATACATACACAGGGTGTTTCAGGTCGACCCTAGAAATATGGAAATTGGCGGAATTTGTAGTTTGTATTTGAAGTTTTCATATTAGTTACGGAATTACTAACTACAAATTCCACCAATTTCCATATTTCTAGGGTCGACCTGAAACACACACACACACACACACACACATATATATATATATATTATATATATATATATATATATATATATATGTGAGAGAGGGGGGGGGTAATATGGATACTGATCTTCCGGCTTGCAATGTACAACTGAAAATGTTTATGGATTAAAGCGAAATGGTACATTGAAAACCTTGAAATTTAATCGGCAAGTATTACATGAATAATTCATTAAACGAAGATATTGTCGACTCTAAGTGAATAGGTTAAGAGAGAGAAGAGAAGTTTGTAATAGTGAAGGAAAGTAGCCGTAGTGATAAGTCAGAGCTTCTAAACACTATAACGGATATGTAGGAGACTTTATTGCCCTTTTAAAGAACGTAATATACTCTGGCCGTCGCGTTCAGACTCGGATATTCGTTTTTAAATACTTAATAACTGTATACTTACGCTTGGCGTATAACAGTTGTTACTTTCAACATTTTCGCGTACATTTTAACGATATACGTATTAAATTAGAATTTTTGTTGCATACCTTTACCTAATACTTTCTTTATAAGAGAAATTGACCTTCCTTAATACTGTTTTATTGTAATTTTAGGTTGGCCGTAAACTCCAGCGTAATAACATTTTCAGTGTTCAACGTTTTAGAGTAGATATCTAATAGCTAATAAAACGTTCAGCGTACACGAGTACAGAACTATTTATAGGCCCTAACTCTAGATTGTTCTGGTTACGAATAAAAAAAAAAAGGCATTATAATCTCGTATATAGATGAAAGTCGCTGTGTCTCACCGGGTGTGTATAATACATAGACTTTACCACACACACACACACACACACACACACCATTGTATATGACGGTTCATTGAACCCGAAGGCAATTTTTTCTGTTGCGAATATTTATAATGTCGTTGGTGGAAAACGGGTCATCTCGCATTGAGTGTAATTATGTGCAGGAACAAAAACTGATGATGATTTGAGGAATAGAAAACTCGAATTCGAAATAGATAAATATAGAGTGAGAAAGAGCAAATTATTTAATCTTGTCTTATAATAATAATAATCATGAACATCCTCAGTAGGTACATACATACCATCATTACAAAATCGTATTAGAAATCTTGCTCATTTCAAGGCTGGCATAAATATAACCAAAAAAAAAGTAAAATTACACGATCGGTTATCCTGAAGGTCGAACAAATATAAACTGAAATTAGGTGAATTTATTATATGGTGAATGGGAAAAATAGTTTGTTGGTTAATCTTCCAACTCCCGTTATATTGAGCATAAAATTATCAAACCCGTGAATGCACAGAAATTAGTTGCGTAGAACTATGACGAGTCAGTTTTTATTTGTAAATAAGCCATTTTTAATTTGGAATCCGTTGTATTTCTGTAAGTATGGAAGGCAACTGAGGAAATTTGTTAAGAAAATAAAAGAAAAGTTTTACATTCGTTGCGGGAAATATGGGTAAAAGTTAATAGTAAAGCTTAAGGGACAAATTAAATATAAATAATTGTGAAGCTGGACTATGGTCTTACAATGAATAACCTTTTTATTATTATTAAAATAAAATGCATTTTATTTTGTCAATTTAATTCAATTTAAATCGGTAATAGTGGACAATTCTTTGGTTTTATTTAAAAAAAGTTATAAAATGATATAAAAAGCTATTTGGAATTTAATCATGATTAAATGTTTTGGTAAATAGAACTTTAACTATTACTTGTAGATTTATTTAAAACATGGGACTAGTTCGTGTAGTGTATATACTCATTATTAGATATTTGGGCGATTAATTATAATAATATACGATAGACAAACTAGTCCCATGTTTAGCATGGGAAAGCAAAACTTCTAGGGTAATTACTTTAACCTAACCTATAAAAAACCACTTGCACGTGGTTGTATACTCTGTAATAAGCAAATATTTTGTTTTTATTTTAAAAGTATAAAAAAAAAAAAAAAATTTGCCCACTATTCTTAACCTGAGCCGGAAATACGTATCATGTTTGTACCGACCATCTGTCAATTTACATGCCACGAAAACCTTAATGCTAAATATTTTGTTATATACTTTACAGACGCGTATAAATAATAATTGCCGCTTTGACTTTGTTATACGTACGTACGTACGTAAATAATAGATTTTGTACATAATATTATTATGTTAAAAAAAAACCCACGCACAAATCTATAATTTCTTATTTCATATATACGGCATAGACCGAGGTGGTGACGGGAATAATGGATTCCAAATTTTCTAGTCATTCATTCAAGACGTTTATTTAAACGATTTGAACATTTAAATTTCTCTATCGAATGAACTTATCATTCGGCTATTGTCCGGAGCTAGCGGCAGTAATATATATAATATATATATATATATAACCATGCGCCCAAACATTATAATCCTCTCCTTGTATATTAGGACGCGTTCTTCTCTCCCTGTACCTGAATGCGAAATCAAAAGGAGAAAAAAAAAAAAAGATAAATGAAGATATAAATAATGGCCGTAATTCCAAGATAGATGGGAACAACATCGTGTTCGTAAATTCTCACAGGACAGAATGCCATTGAGCCAAAATAGTCCTTGGAATTTATTCTTGTTCCCGAATCTCATATTTTTTTTTATTTCATTGTTTGTATTACGTACGAGCGTCTAGTTTTGGGGGGAGGGAATACTGTCTATTTTCGGAGGGGGGACCGGGGAGCTCCCGCGCTTCTTCGTTTCGTTTGTGCTCGTTTTTATTGTTTAGTGCCTTCAGCGCCACGAAACTACGTATGGAGATTCGTTCGTGTCTTGGTGGCACTTTTAACTTCTACAGGTAAGGCATTCATAACTAGAACTACCTTGCGTATCGAATTATATTGGTACAACTACAGCGTAGATAAGGGAGCATCAGATTTTTAGAGTGCAATAAGGCTTTAGGCATTTTCAGCTTGCGCGGAAATTTGTTGAGTCAGCGAGAAGCTGCTCGGTCGCTCAGTGACCCCCCAAAGCAGAGGCACCGTTCCCCCTTTTTCTTTTTACATAATTTTTAACGTTATACATTCGCAAATCGGCAGAACATACCGTATACGTACGTACATAATTTGTTAGGCGTATTCAATTTTCGGTCATACTAACGTATTTAAGTAATTATGTTGTCTACGCCCTACTAGATATGTAAGCTGCTTACATATTATTTATATATTTATTAGGATTTATATATTTAAAAAATTATAATTAGGCCTAGTTACAAGTGTGGCACGAGCTTATCTGCCGCACGATGTTTATAGGGATGATCACTAAAGACTCAGGATGGTCCCAATGATTCGTTGTTGTTGAGTCCGTAATTTGCACTCTCTTTCTTATGCGTATAGTATATAGTCCAGGATGGAACAAAACACTGCGTATTTCTTAATTTAAGTAAACAATACAATACATTACATTGTAAGATGAATGTGCCTGTAATCATTTCTTGTGAAAATTAATTGAAGTTAATGACATTCATCAAATTACTGTAGGTACACTGCAGCTATTTCCGCTAAAAGTCACTTAGAAAAAATACTTATCTGGGCGATGTAGTGTCACTAGAGTTTCACAAAGTTTCGCGGCCAAGGGGTGGCCTTGACAGAGGCATGACGGATTAGCAAGAACATGGGCCACCTGTGCCAGGGTGATCTTGTTCGAAGGACACAGAATCGCAAGAATAGATCACGGCGCTCGAAGCGCAGTCTTGGTCTGGGGCCCACAGGGTTGGCAAGAACTTCGAAAAAGACTTTGTTCTTGAATTCTAAATAGCTTTAGGAGGCGCGGATTTTAGCCTGAGCAACCTTTTGGGGTGGTTCTTTCCGTTATATGCCTATGATATAACAGGCCGCCGAATAGGGTGGAACGATTACGATATAACAAAACTGAAATTTTAATTGGTAAGACCCCGCATGGAAATTAACCAATCGGAGCACATGTAAGGTAGTGGACCTTTACACATCTGGTTCTTTTCAAACATCAAATTCTAGGGGTGTCTAATATTTTTCTCAATTCTTGTCCGACCATAATTTTTATGGACGCTTCTCTTTTTATGAGAATAGACACACTTGATGACTTGAACGAAGTGACAGTTGATATCGTAAACAACCCTTACAGTTCGAAACAAACGCATATTTTATGTCATCCATAAATCTTCACTGCCTTCCACTTTAAAGAGTTCATACATTCATTTAAAAAAAAAAAAATATTGACTGACTTATTTCTCATCCGGTTAGAGCCGGGTTGGGTCCCTCTGATGACTTCTGTACTCCATCCAGGTTCGTCTGTCTCTCGCCATCGTTGTCAGCTCTCTCCATTCTCTCCCCGCGTTTCCGCTCTTAAAGCTCGCCAACCATGTTCTTCTTGGGCGTCCCCGCGGTCGAGTTCCATCCTCTCTCGCGTACATGGCTCTTCTGGGCAACCTCTCCTCCCTCATTCTCTCCACATGGCCAAACCACCATCTCTGAATATCTTCGACTTTGCTATTCACTGGGATCTTAACGTTGGTCCGGTTCCTGATCTCCTCATTGGTCACCCGGTCCATCCATCTCACCCCACAAATCCTTCTCAAACAGTACATCTCAAATGCATTTAACTTTTTCCGCTCTTTCTCTCTCATTATCCAACTTTTAGCTCCGAACAGTACTGTTGGCAGTACTATGGATTCATATAATCTAATTTTTAGTTTCATACTGATGTGGTTGTCTTTCCAGATTTTATCCATTTTATTCATTACTGCATATCCCAGTTTAATCCTCTCCCGCATTGCTCGATAAGTGTTGTTGTCACTGGTAAAGTAGACTCCCAGGTATTTGAATTCATGTACTCGTTCAATTTGGCTGTTTGCAAGGCGTAGATCCACTACTTCATCTATTTTCCCTATTTTCATTATTTTGGTTTTTGCTGCATTTATTTTCAGATTGTATTTGTTGCATGTTTCTTCCATTCGTTCTATCATTGTAGCCGCCCCTTCTTTAGTCTCCGCCAATAGCACTATGTCATCCGCATACCTCAAGTCCGTGCCGATTTCACCTCCTATTTTGATGGATCCTTCGTAATTCTGCAATGCCTCCCTCATTACCGCTTCCAAAAACAAATTAAATAGGTGGGGTGATAACGGACAGCCCTGGATCACACCTCGTTTTGTTGGAAATGTGTCGGTTGTTATATTTCTCTTTCTTACTGCTGCAAATGTGTTCGAGTACAATCGTTGTATTAGTTCTACTATTTGTTTCTCGAATCCTTCCCTTCTAAGCACCTGCACCATCCCCCCTCTCCAGACTGAGTCGAAGGCCTGTTTGAAATCTATAAATACGCAATATGTATTCTCGTTATATTCCCATCTCTTTTCCGCTATTTGTCTCAATGTGAATATTTGGTCTGCCGTTCCTCTGCCCTGCCTAAACCCCGCCTGTTCCTCCGACAGCACTTCCTCTTCTCTTGTACGCATTCTGTATTGCAAGGTCTTTGCCAGAATCTTGTAGGCATTTGATAATAAACACACTGGCCTATAGTTCTCGCATTCTGTTACATCACCTTTCTTATGAATCGGGATGATTAGTCCATGCAACCAATCTGCGGGGATCGGTTCACCATTTAACACTCTGTATCAATGAGGTTAACCATTTGGCTATTGGCTCATCCCCTTCTTTACTAATCACTATATATATAAGTAGCTTAGCTTACGCAAATTAAACTAAATACATTGAAATTTGTTAGCTTAGCTTAGCTTAGCTTAGCTTAGCGATATTATTAGTAATTTTGAGAACCACAGTTAACAAGGTGGCCGCGTTTCGGGGCTTCCTCAGAACGTGGAGGATCTTAATGAGGGTGCGGCACTTCAGATGTTGGCACGGTCGACGTAGGACAAATGGGATGATCGAGGCGTTTGTATGGATGAAGGGTTGAATGTAAGATTGTTCTTGGAGGGCCACGTTGGTATACGATCTCGTTGGATCCCGCGTAGAATTGGTAAGAGGGTTACCGAATGAAGTGAAAGATTTGGGATGGAAATCAGTTTGAGATCAGTCATAGAGGGTATAAAGCTCGGAGTAGTGCAAAGATAAACTCTTGAATCTCCAGATAAGTATAGCATCATGTAATTAAATTCAATGACCCGAATCAAGTTTAAAGTTCGATGGGAAGGAGTAAAATGGATGGAAGAACCCGAAGGTGACGCGTGCTGTATTGTCAATTATTAATTAATTAGAATTATTCTAAGAACCAGGTTAAGAGTTGTGAATGTGTCTTACAACGTAACCTTTTTAATCGCTAATGTAAAGGAGTTCTAGAAATACAGGAGCAGAAACAAACAATCCACGGAGTTGTCATGCAAATAACAGTCTCATGATGCGTAATTTAGTTCCGATTAGCTATCATTTCTTATCCCCCTCGCAGCAATGAATAATCACGTGATGGAAGATGTACAGACCCGGGGTCAAGCGTTTGAGTTGGCCTGTAGTGGGTGTAAACGATTATTATAAAGTATGCCAGAAAGGGGTACGAGGGTAATCGGTTCGGCTCGCGAACGACTAAGTTGTTGGTGGCCAAGGGTGAATTGCGCGCGTATGGATCATCGCGAGACTGGTGTAAGAACCCGCTTCTTGCTGAAAGCATAAAGGTCAAGGTCACAAATATAGGAGGAGACAGAATCTTTAACAACAACTATGTCGGAATGGCATCAGTGATGCCTCTGACGCGGGTGCGACAAAGAACGTTTTTGATTTGTCTACGAAATTCTTCACCGAAGCTTGACCCCAGAGGTCAGCCTCTTTTAAGATCGTGAGAGACCTCAGAAAGTTATAACGGCTTTTCATACCTTGAGAGTTTAACCGTCGAATTTTGAAGGCAGTCCACCTTCAGGCTCAGTTGCAGAAGCATCTCTTGCCTTTAGGCTCTGTGCTTAGGTATGTACTATTGTAGGACGCGAATGTTTATAGTTCTCTGCATAAGCCTAACTCACATAGCCTACAGCGGTCCTACAGTATCGTATCAGGCCCTTGCTCTGTACAGCCTACACCATCGTACAAACTCTCAGCGTAACCGATAGGTTTTATAAAGTACTTTATGAGCGTGGCTTATCAAATTTATATTTTGTGTACCTTTAATGAATAATAGAGGCGTTGTTAATGATGAACACGATAAGATGCGGTACGTAATAAAAGCAAATAAATGATATTAACTAAAGTTACTGAGGAAGGACGATAAACGCAATGTCAAACTGGATGTATGATAAAAATATGCGTGAATCGTTGTTCACAGTGAATAACGCAACAAATAAATCTTCATATTTTTGTTATTTAAAATGTAAAAATATGAAGTCTTTCCTTAATTAATGACATTTAATTGGAGACCCTAAAACAGTGGTTCTTAACCTTTTTACTACCATGCCCCCTCTAGGAATTGGTCCTTCCCTCCACGCCCCCCTTGGAGGGGGATACTTTTGCATTTTTTCATAAACTTCTCAATATTAGCCCATGCTCTCGTTAAGAGAATAACAAATACAATTAGTGTTTTTCCCCAAGGGATCGCGCCCCCCCTGAAAATTACCTAGGGGGGCGCGCCCCCCAGGTTAAGAACCACTGCCCTAAACCATTTATTTAGTAATTTATTGGGTTCATATTTTTCGGTAGCATTTATTTAATTAGGTATCGATAAATAATAAATAAATTGAGCAAAAACAGGGAAATTCTTAATAATTATTATTAGGGTACGTCGTAGCCAATGTCGTAACACCGCTTCTCGTTGATCAACAAAATTAAGCGACATTGGGTCTGGGTAGTAGTTGGATGGGAGGCCTTCCTCCGCGTCCAGATTACGTGGGATCCGAACCAATGGTCGCTACATAAAGCTGTAGGTCCACTCCGTTATGACTATTATTATTATGGGATAACCTCGTTCGCAATATCCAATGATTGCTTTGTTTATTATATATATATATATATATATATAAGGTGGGAATTCCTGACATCTTTAGATTTAAAAAGAAAAAAAAAAGACAATCAATTGTCGTCAAGGAGAAACAAAAAAACGTTGATCAACTGAATTTGGAAATTTACTGATAATTACATACACACTATCATACAGTAAATTACATTCTGAGAGTTACACTCAGACTATCAAATATTTATCACTATTTCAGTAACACCTATTTTCAATTTACGTTGAAAGATTAAAATCTACTTTGTCGTAACAAATAATATTTTGTTATTTTATGCCTTATTTTCTGAATTTCTAATTAGCGATGACACCTGTTTTTCCTTTTTTAATTTTGTTTTAAGGGTTTATTTCGAACTCTCTCTCTCTCTCTCTCTCTCTCTCTCTCTCTCTCTCTCTCTCTCTCTCTCTCTCTCTCTCTCTCTCTCTCTCTCTCTCTCTCTCTCTCTCCTTGTAAAATAGTTGATATCTGGAACCAACTTCCCTCAGAGGATGTTTCCAGTCAAAGTGTAAATCTGTTTAAAAATAGGCTAGACAAAGTACAGAACACACTCATAGTTTAAGATTAAAACCTCAGAAAACTCTGCAGGAGTTCGCTTGCTCGGTGTCTCTGTGAGCAAGCTAAATATAGAGCTATTTATATATTCTCCACTTTCCTGTAAAATTTCCTTGGCTACTTTTCCAGGGTCAAGGTATTTTCTTCAACCTTTTTCCGTACCTGCCTCTGGCAGGGAGGGAGCGGAGGGTGGGGAGAGAGCCTTCTACTTTTCTATCCAGTTTTCTACTACTGCTAGCATAGTTTGAAAGACAAAATTTTCCCTGGCACCCGTTGCCATTGGTACCTCCTCGGTATGGGCCGCAAGGCCTTTTGAGGTACTTCTTTTCCTTGTAACTCCTTGTAACTCTCTCTCTCTCTCTCTCTCTCTCTCTCTCTCTCTCTCTGAGAACAAGAAGTTATTATATATATATATAATAAATTATACAAAATATTGAGAGAGAGAGAGAGATATTTACATGATGTCCATTTTCCTGCATTGTATATTAGGTATCTCTTTGTAAATGTATCCGAATGAAAGGCGATATCCATCCTTCTTTCCCCTTTTTTAGTCGAGAGCCACACCCATCGACAGGCCTTTCCCTAAAAGCTTCGAAATCATCCTTACAGAATAACGCCTTGATGGACTGACCATTTGCATAGAATGTCGAGTGAAAAATCCTTTTTCTTTACCTTTTCGGTCTTTTTCCATGTAAAGATAACATTTGCCTCGAGAGAAAACTATGTTAGGCCCTGTTTTGATGCCTCGATGCAGTTCCTCTCCGTAGCTGTATTTTGTGGCGCAGGACGACTTAGGCCAAGTGTCAAGAGTCGAAGGAAGCCTTAAGTTCTCGTATGGGGAGGGTAGGCACGCAATAACGAAAGTGTAAAAGGGGAAAAAAGATATATAATTCATTGCCGAAAATATATATATATATATATATATATATATATATATATATATATATATATATATATATATATATATTATAATTTTTTACATATATATAGACGTTTCAGAGTTTATAAGTAAAGTCGTGGTCTCCCATATCGAGACTCAGAAGTATAGTATGTAAGAACTTCTTTATCCATTGTAAAAGTTGAAGAAGTCTTAAATTAAGCTCGAAACTTGAGCAAACCAGCTTTCTCATATACATTTCTTACGCGTTGCGATGTTCATTTTATTTGTAATTTTGAAACGCACCGTGTTGTAATATAATTTTTTTTTTCCATTTCTAATATAATCCAAGAAGTTCATACGAGTACAAGACAAAAATAAAAGTATAATGGCGCATCTTTATACGATATTATATGTTGCGGAAGAAATTTTTGTGCGGATTCTCTTACATAATAAGGAATCTTAAAAGGATTTGCAAATAAAAGAGTGTATGTACGGTATTTTCATGAAATAAGTTGTGGTCGTGGTAATCTTTTATAAGGGTTCATGTAGACTTTGGTTCCAACTAATATACTGTATATATAATATAATATATATATATATATATATATATATATATATATATATATATATATATATATATATATATACACAGGGTGGGCCGTAAGTTTCCATACATAGGAAAAATAAACATTTTTTTATGGACAACCATTTTTATTTATATAATATGCTCTACATGGTTGCCATTGTTTTGAAAACACATTTCAATACGTGTTCCCCACTGTTGATGAACACGCATTAGCACAGTTGACATTATGCTTGTAATGGCGTTGGTGATACGTTCCTTTAGATGATTTATGTCTCGTATCTTTTCCTGATACACCATGGCCTTCAAGTGCCCCCAAAGATAGAAATGAAGGGGGGTGAGATCTGGGGATCTGGGAGGCCACTCCACAGGACCACGCCGACCAATCCAAGCATCCGGAAACTGCTGCTGATCCAAATACCGACGCACGTGAAGACCATAATGAGGTGGAGCTCCATCTTGCTGGAAGTAAACTGGGAAGTTACCTTCCTCGTTTAGCAGGGATGGGAAAATCTCTTCTTGCAACATGTTAAGATACCTTTCGGCATTAAGATTTCCACTGACAAAAATTGGTCCAATAATTCTGTCACCCCATATCCCGGCCCACACCATCACTTTACCGGCACCTTGCATCTTCGTCGGACTCAGCCAGTTAGGGTTAGCATTACTCCAATAACGTATGTTTTGCCGATTAACCTCTCCATTGACGTAAAAATTTGCTTCATCAGTAAACAAGATCTTACAACGCATATTCTTAGGGTATCTGAAACATAAAAACAAACGTTTAAATTTTCCTATGTATGGAAACTTACGGCCCACCCTGTATATATAATATATAATCAAAATATCCTGTAAAAAGAGAGTGCGTGTGTGTGTGTACACACACACACACACACACAAATAAATTAGGTGATTACATTTTTATTATAAAGGGAGCAACCCATTAATATATTGCACTAATAGACGGAAAAGTTTATAAAGATTGTATAGTACACAAATTTATAAACTGGAAAGCAAATGAACATTGTTATTCCACAATTATAAAACGTGAAGTGTGGGGGGAGAAGGGATTCTGCAGCGGACAGCGCAACGTTTATGCAGGACGGTGCCCCTCCACACCATTGGTAATTGTTTGAAAGCGGAGTTACGTGCTGCATTTAGTGAAAGTATCATCAATCTACACTTCCCGCATGCATGGCCACCACGATCTCCAGATTAAACCCTTTAGTTGTGGGACTACGTCAAATCTAAAAATCACGAGGGTACCGCTGTTCTCCAAACACATTTGAAAGTGAAATTGCATTTGTTCCGACTACCATAGTCTATTATCAGATGTTCCGTGCATTTGTCCTTAATGTTATTCCTCATATGGAGGCTGTTGAAGAGGCTTATGGCAGCTACGTTACAAGGCAGTTCGGCAAACCTTTGCAGTTGGACACAGTGCCACCTATGTTGCTGCGTATCTTTTTTTTATGTGAGTAAGGTGTTATTTGCTTTCCCCATGTTTTACCAGTAGTATATACCAGTTTAGTGTTTATGATGTATACTTTGTATGTATGAAGTTAATAAATATAAATATATATATAATATATATATATTTATTTATTAATTTATATACTGTATATAAAATTATCATTTAATGCGTGTGTAAGTTATTATAAACAACTGGCTAAAAAAGTTATGGCATGACAGTCCATGTGTGTATGATATTCATTGGTAAGAAACACGAAGTTTCACGAGAGCATCTCTTAAACCGATTGTAATATGAAATATTGAGACATTTACATACGAGTAATTTTAAATATTAGGTAAAATTTATATTCAGAAGATGAATTTGGGTAAAATTTGAAACTGCTGCAGTCGTACGAAATAGCTTCATTTTTAATATTTATATTAAAACCCGTAAATAACGAGTTTTTCAAATAAATATTGAAAAATAAATCTGCGATGCGTTAACTCAGATAGTGGTACATTAGCGTATTTCGCGTAAAATGGTCTATATACCTTTTATATTACATTATATATTGCAAAATGCCTCCTCATTCATTTCGAACAATGAAACTATTTTAAAATTCACTTCCGAAATGACAATTAAAAAAAAAAGCTCGCGAAGCGTTCCTGTCATGGGAATGAATGCTTCACATCTAAATTTCTGTTGCCAAATTGTGTGTACGTGCGTGTGTGTAATTATATATACTTACATACACATATACGTACACATTTTCTTTTATTTATTTCCTTCGTTTGACCAAAACAAAACAGTTTGATATCATTTTTATGGAATGTAAACGAGTCGATTGAAATAGATTTATCGAAAACGGTTGATGGAGAAAAAACGTGAGCAGATTTTTCATGCGAGTATTTTCTCTCGTTCTAAACTTAACTATATTTTATAGCTATAAAATATTGTTATAAAGGAAATATATAATATATATACCCCGTAAGATAAGGGTTGGGGGGGGGGGACCTTTTCTTTTTAAGGGAAACTGAGAGAGTTCTCATAAAAAGGAGATGATTCATATATACTCTTGAATTTAATTAATTGAATTATAATAAAATACATTATCTTTGTAAGTTGTAAAACCAAATATTATTAATTAATAAATATTTTTTATTTGTCATTATTAATAATAATAAACTAGCTAACTATAATGTATAATACTGATTTCTTTGTATGGTATGGGTATAATACCTTAAATAATGACCTTGCATTAGAGGTAAGAGATGAAATTTATACACACATTTCTTGCGAGTGTTCTCGTGTGTAATCTAGTATTAAAAACAGTAGCAATGGACATTAATCCTAGATTTTTGTTAGTTTGCCATTATTAATCGGCATTTCAACTTGACTGTAAATTCGCTTAAAACCAATATTTTTTTTATATCAGCATTTAAATCATTCCATAGTTTCAATCCAATGAAAATGCTTTGATCTGTCTTCATCTCAAAAACTACCCATGTTATACCTCAATTTAGATTATTTCTGATCTGATACGAGTGGATTTCTTGAGTTACAAAATATCTATTTACCCATTGTAAATTAATGATTTAATAATAATTACAAAGTACAGTACTTGTATGTGCGTTTCTCAACCTTTTTTACACGATGGCACACTATCATTGTCAGAAATATCACTGGTTTTTAAGGGGTTTTATTTACCAACCCTCTAATGCGCCTAAGTGGTGTAGTGGTTAGCGTCGCTGACTACGAATCCATCGGCCCGGGATCGAGACCCGGTGACGGCAGGCGGCGCCCAGCAAAACCCAGCTGTTCATCTTTCCACGCAATAAAAATTGGTTCGTAGACAACCACTAGGCTACCCAAGGTGCCCATTTAAGACGCTGGGCTGCTGCTGCTGGGGAGTGGTTCGGGTTCCACCGTTAAACTGTAGTCTAAGGTGGAGTGATGAGCTTGACCTTCGTCAGAATGAACAATTCGGGCGGAAGCAAAACCAAAGTTAACCAAAGTTATTTTAAACTTAGCTAGCTAAAAGCCAGTGTAAAGATCTGAATCGCAATTAATGATAAATGGCATCGAGAGCATTATGTAGTACAGATATGAATTGTAATTAACAGCATATATTATAACACAGAGTAATTAATTCTGAAATAACGTGCGAAACAAACATTTCATAATTACTCTGCGCTATAAGTGCATATGCTATTAATTACAATTCATATCCGCACCACATAATGCTCTCAATGCCATTTATTATTACTTGCGATTCATCCGCATTATACCAGATGTGTCGGGTCCTGCAGCGGCATCTCATTAGAAGGCTTCTCTCTCGAACTTTATCTCGTGTATAGATAGACGCTGCCTCGCGATGTTTTGCGACTCAAGGTGTACCCTCTGATATAAATTCAAACAAGGGGAAGACTTCAAACCTAGTCTAGTTTAATCTTTACTACAGTTATTTGAATTTGCCTTCCGTGGAACAAGTTTGTAGGGTGCAATCTGTATAACTTATTTTCTAGCTGGTAATATATGCTATAAATTGTCTCTTACCGCACAGCGGCTGAGAAACTGCTATATGTAGCGAAATAGTGATTACTTCCCACTAAGTGGGAAAGCCGTGGATAAGAATGAGAATAAGTTAAATTGTCATTTTCTAACTTAACCTAACCTAACCTAACTCGGGTTGATCCAGGATAGGTTAGTAATAACTAATATTCCCATTCCTAAAATAACCTATTTGGCGCCTTAACCACGAATTGGAATGAAAATGACATTGAGTGGGAAGTAATCCAATGAAAATGCAAAAAGAAAAAATCCACATTTGCTTCTCAAATGAAGAAACATTTTTCTCATTAGCCATTCCCATTTGACGCCTTGACTGCGAATGGGAATTGACCGATATTATTTCCCAACTTAGCTTAGGTTAACTCGCTTTAGGTTAGGTTAACCCGGACCAAATTTGGAAAGCCGTTGATGAGAATGAAAATGTCATGAATTGGGAATAGACCGATTTGAAAATGCCTCTTTTCATATTTTCATTCTCAGCTTTCCCACTTTGGGAGCGGAATTAAATGGAAATGACATTGAGTGGAATGATACCAAATAGTGTAGCATCTATAGAGAAAGTGTTGCCTATTTTCGAGTTAATACTAGTTTTACGCGAAGTCGAAATAAAATGAAAAACTTGTTTTTAAAGTAGTGATTACTGTACTTATTGCCTCGGTGGCTCGCTTGGTCGGACATAGGATTGAGGCTGGGAGGGCTTCGGTTCGATTCCGAGTACCTCCTCTGCGATTTGAGTTGGTGCGACCATCAAACCACCTACTCCTGGGAGTCACGTAAGCTCAGAACAATCAAGGAGTTCACGGCCACCTTTCTCCGTATGGAAAAATGATTTGCGATTGGTAGCTTTAAAAATTACGTTGTATATTCACGTCTAACGTACATTAATTAAATTGATAAAATATCCCCTGTGCACGACTACTTCAGTAATGAAATTCCCTTTTAAAATAGCGACGCCTTTGTAAAAATAATTACACTGTGTGTCGAGCGCTTTTTTTTAAATTGGAGTTACATTTATTAAATGTAAGTAAGTAACTCCGCCATTATATCATTTTGTATATGGGAATTTGTATGTACAGAATTGAAACGAATTAAACAAAATAATTCAATTTAACGTTTGGATTCTTTATTTCATTCGGCATTCATGACACACACAACTGTGTGTGTGTTTTTTCCCGAATTTAATTTATCGTCTCGACCTTTAATCGCGATTGGTAACACCTTAACAGGTTTTTGCCTTTATTTTCGTTAGCCTAAATGTGATTACCGATTGTTTTTGTCAACAGGTGCAGTCAGAGGCAAAATTGCAGCGTTCCAGCTTCCACAAGAGGGTTTGGAGACCCTTGTCCTGGAACACTCAAATACCTGGAAGCTCATTTCCAGTGTGTTCCTGGTAAGTGCTTTTCAATTAATGGAATATAAATTTCCACGAGTCTCGTGCGTGATATGGCGGGAAATTTGTTTTCCCATTTCTGCATTATTGGACAGGATGGAAATCCAACTGGTGAAATGATTAAGCATTTTCTCCTCTTGTTCTAATTAGTTACAATCAACTTTTCGATGAATGGCCAAACCAAGCTTAGATTTAACACTTGGTTGCTCCAACCTAATATTTTCCTTTGTTTAAATTATTATTAATTCCGGAATGGAAACGTTAAAATCCGGCCATGATTTAGTAATGTGAGTAATAACGAAAGGGCATCTTTCTTTTCGCAGTGAATCCTCCGTCGCACACCGCCCGGCCACGCCCGCCGTGGTTCCTGGCGACGAAAACAACGGTCTCTACTATCACGGAGGACCACGCAGCACCCCACCACGACACACCCTTCCCGAGGGACCCGCCTCAGGGGATGTTCCCCGACATGCCCCCGAACGAGGGGGCGATGCGCCCCGAAGAAGGGTTAAAGGGAAGCGGTCCGGTCAAGTCGTCGTCGTCGACGACCACCACCACCACTTTGAGGCCGCCCCCATGGCTTATCACCAACACTACGAAAAATATAACCACAACCACCACCACAACTTCCACCACAACTACGCCGCAGAGCACCACGACAACCACATCCACCACGACTCAAACGTCGCAAAAGCCTCGCGAGGAAGTTGCGTCACCGGGGGTAAAACTCTCCACTTCAACTACGATCTCCCCTATTCCTCCACCAGTCGGAGGCGATGGGGGAACAGGGGAGACGTCTGGTGATGTCGAGGCGACAGAAGACCCTGAAGAAGGGCAGAAGAGGAGAGTAATCACTTCGACGATCTCCACCACGAGTAAGTAGCGTTTTCTACGGTTTAATTTTTAACTAGATTTTGTTCATTGCACAACTTTCCAATTAAAAATCAAAACAACACTCTGTACTTCAGCGGTTCTCGATTGGATGGAAAACAATCGTGTTTTAATTTCTTTGGAAATGAGATTCCTCGCAATGGATCTTCATTCCTAATAGTTTTTCACAGTGAACGCTTTATTTTCATTCCGATTTTAATCTTCTTTCGTTTATACCATGAAACGTACCATGAAACGTACCATGTAACTATGTTTCCATTTTTTTTTTTTTCCTCCGAAAGGTCTGTGTCCTTGGCATTACAACTTTTTAATCATTCTTTAACTTCGTAAATTTTTGGCTCAACGCCATTTTTTTAACCCTGGTTTGCTCTAAGTTTATATTTTACGAAGTCCGTGATTAATATATTAAAAAGCCTATGTTGTACGCGAACACTTTCATAATATAAGCCTAAAAGAATTTTTTACGACTTTTGGGAGCAAAGTAATGAAGTTGAGAATTTTGTTAGTAATTTAAATGTTTCCATGCAAGGTAAGATTTTACACACACACACACACACACACACACGAGACAAAGAGAATATAACATAATTTAAACTTGAATGAAAAAAATAAAAAGTTGTGAATAAAATAGCAATTTGTATAATGGATAAACTTTCAAAACCTAAAATAAAATTAGAGAGAGAGAATATATATGAACAATACTCTTTCCAAAGTCTCTCTCTCTCTCTCTCTCGAGAGAGAGAGAGAGATATATGCATTTTATTTGTTGTAGATTTATATTCATTTAATAATAATTTTTATGAAGCCTGTATTGAGGGGTCAATATACCTTGTTGGAAAGGAACGAATAGCAGAATATATACTGTACGAGTACTTTCTTTTCGTGCCTTAGCCTTGGGCACTTTGGCTATGTTGGGTTCTGTTATTAGGGCGGCGTATCGCGCATTCAACTCGACCGTAATAAATAGGGACGATAGTTTATGGGCGTTCTTCGGCTCTTCGTCATCGTTTGACGAGGAACGCCGATACGAAAAGGTATTATCAGCCTCGCTTTGTGATAGCAACGTTTCTTCGTAGTTTGGTGGAGGGGAAGCGCTTTTCACGAAGAAATTCTTTACTGGTTTTTGTTTCGTTTCAGCCCTGTGGTCGCCGCAAGCGGAAGTTCCCGACCGCGGCATCGGCGATGACTCCTCCTGGTGTCCTCCTTCCTCGGGTCGCGGCCTGTTCTGGAACTGGACTCGAAGCGGAGAGGTAGCTGTGCAGCCGTGCCCGGGAGGTGCCTCCGGTTGGGCCACGCGCCCCTGTGCCCCGCGAGGATGGGTGAGTCCCCCAGATTTGGGGGAGTGTCGCAGCGTGTGGCTTTCGACTCTCCTGACGAGGGCGGAAGCGAAGGACGCCGTGTTGGCCGTGGCGCAAGACCTGACGCAGGTAACGCAGTCGCGGAAGCTCTACGGCGGCGACATAACAGCGGCGGCGAGACTCGTTAGTGAGCTGACGAGGCGAATGGGCGACGACATGAGTAGCTTTCCCGACGGTGCGCAGCTGGAAGCCCTCGTCACGGAGCTGGTGGTGAAGGCGCTGACAACGGTGTCCAACTTAGTCGGGCGGCAGCGACCGGCGTGGGGCGACCTTCGCCCCTCTGAACACAACGCCGCTCTTACGCAGCTCCTGTTGGGGCTCGAAGAGGCAGCCTTCTTCCTCGCGGACAACATCCACCACGAGAAAACCATCACGCACGCCGTTCCAAATATACGTGAGTAGTTTTATTATCGGTTTCATTTATCTAACTTAACATTCTAATAACTTAACCAAACCTATGATCCCAGAACATACTTCTTTATTGAACGTCACATTTTATTTTAATTGGAGTTAATAGGAGCTTCATCGACATGTTCGAATCTCGCCTTTCTTTCCTTTCTGTTTTTTATACATACAAATTAGTGACATAAATTAAGAGTATTTTTTTTTGCCTTTAAATTGACAATAAAGATATTATGGAGACTAATTAAACGTTTACAAAACATACATACATGTATAAATATATCGGGTGTGTATAAAGTAGCGCGATTGAAGAGAGAAATCCGATTTTAATTAAATATTACTTGTCCATGTTCACTTGAGTTATTACACACATTTTTAAAAACATTTTTCAACTTTACTATCGAATATACAGTTGTTAAAAGAGTTAAACCAGTTCAAATAGAATATCTGTAATAGAGGGTTTTTTAAATTAGTTTCAACTTCTCTTCACTTGCCTTACTTTGTGAGGGTCTACAAACCTACCGGGTGTGTACAAAGTGAGGGAAACTAATTTATATATACACAGGGTGAGTTACGACGAAATGTCATTTATAAGCTCCCGAAGTTATGAGGTCATTCCCAGTCAAAAACTTCGTTAAGACTCGGACCTATGTTCATATGGTTATGGAGCTATGGATGTTTGAATGTTTAAAAAAAGAATAAAAACTTTAGCAGCTATTTGTTCGCTTATTCATGGTTTTACAATAACGGTTCAAAATCCCTCGGCCTCAGTACACATCGCGGCTCGTCTGTGAATCGCGCGTGTAGCTCGCATTAGTTCATTACGATTGTCCTTTATGAGGGCTGCAGCATCCAAAATGCGACGGAGCAATGCATCTCGTGTTTCCACTTTTCTCTGGTACACCAGCTCTTTTTATCTGTGGGGGCGCATGAAAATCTAGAGGGATAGGTCCGGAGACCTGGGTGGCCAATTTTGCGCACCACCACGACCGATCGCATCTCGATGATCGCTTCCCTAGTCGATGGTTCTCACTGCACGGCTAAAATGGGAAGGAGCTCCGTCCTGTTGGCAGTACATACGCAATCGTGTTGCCAAAGGTACATCATCTAACAATGGCGGCAGTTCGTCTTGCAGAAATCGTAGATAAATGTCACCTGTAAGACCACCTTCGAAGATAAACGAACCAATCAGCTGACCGTAGAGAATACCCCACTCACACTGACACTGAACCGATGTTGAAAATTACTTTCCACAATGGTATGAGGATTCATTTCTGACCACACGTGTGAATTGTGTGTGTTGTTGACACCGTCGCGGGTAAATTGAGCCTCATCACAGAACAAGACGTATCGGTGCAATTGTCGATCGGCATTGAGCCAATTACAAAATTCAGCCGTTGGGCACGATCCCCAGGTTGGAGGTGGTGAACGCGCTGTACGTGGTATGGATACATGTCTTCTTCGTGTAACTTTCTACATACTCTCGTTTGAGGACTTCTAAGACGTGTGGAAATTCTTTGCATACTAACATGACGACTCCGCTGTACCATCTGAATAATGTTTTCTTGTTCAGCCACATCTTGTTGTCGCGGACGTTCAGATAAAACAGTAACGCTAGGAAATGAACTACTCTCGCAATATCCGGAAAACGTTGCTAAACACTCGTCGATCCGAATTCTTCGATTTGGAAACCGTCGCTGGTATTCAGCGACAGCAGCACTAGTATTTCCATCGCAAAATCCGTAAACATACACCATCGGTGTATTCGGCATTTGAAAACGTAAAAGGCATACTGAACGCACCAAACATTAACTGCACGCTGTGAAACGCAACACACTACAGTCTACTGCGTAGTTGGTTTGCTCATTGTATCAGTTGCTCGGAGACACTAGCACCGGTTCAGTAAGTAACTGTCAATTCAGTTCAAGGTGACTCATGCTTATGCTTGAAATTCAAACACCCATAGCTCCATAACCGTTAAGAATCGGACCTATGTTCATATAGCTGATGTCATTCCCAGTCAAAAACTTGAGAAGCTCCCGAGGTTATGACATTTCGTCGTGACTAAATATAATATTTATATACAGGGTATGTATATATAATATAATTAATTTGTCCAAATGAACCAATAGGTATAGTATAGGTATAGTATGGATATGATGTGATGTGATGTGATGTGATGTGATGTGATGTGATGTTAGGACCTAAACGACTAGGGTAATCTGTACCAAATTTAATGAACACATTAAGGGAGAACCAGGGAAAGTTTTAGTAACACAACCTGGGGGGGAACAGGAAGTTGTTTCGGGGAGTTTTTGCTGCACAACGCGCAGCGGGAATTCTAGTAATTATATATACAGTAAAACTTGAATAACTGACTATTTCTCGGACTATCATCACCTCCAATTACAGTAGATGATTCCGTCTCGTCTGATCGGGTTTTTAAAATTTTGTTTAGTAAACTTTACCTCTCAGAAACATCATTAAAATAAAGAAAAAATATACAAATCCAGAAACATGCGGTAGCTCGTGAGGGTATCACGTGATGGCGTCGGTTGGCCTCGTTGCTGACGGGTATCGGAGTGTACCACATAGTTACCAAGGACTTTACACAACTCCAGTAGGAAATAAACCGTCTTAAACCGGAAAAAATCACCTCGGACAATTTCTGAATAACATTCTCAATTGTAGGCATGTTTGACATACCTAGCGACCATCGCGAGACACCCTGATGCTTATCAACCCTATCAGGACTTGGTCGACTCGTGTCTAGTCCAGAATTTTGTAATCATTCTTTTGGTTGTAATCATCCATTCATATTGGGCACTAACAATATTAGTAATTTTTCTATTTTGTCATCTTGTTAATATTTTCGGAAAATGTTCACTGAACAGCTTCATCCGTTCCTTAATATTATCTAAACAACCAACCAATTCATCTTAAAAGTTGGTTGCTTCCTAAAACTAGAATACCGAAAATTCACTGCAGAAAATTTTAGTTTTACTTCTTGTACCACACGGTGAGTTCCGTTCCGTCTCTGATACTTAGACATTCAAGCCAGACGAAAAACAAATAACATTTGCTCTATAATTGTTTTTCATCTTTTTAGATTGGCTGAAGATGAATCGAGTCGAGATTCGAAACGCCCTACTGGAACAAATGTTTTATACAGTCGTTTTAGTCTTCATCTTCCTGCGTAAACTTGGGTTTCCTAGAAACCGACCGGCAGTTTATACATGCCGTGGTTTTGCTTCCGCCCGAATTATTCATTCTAACGAAGGTCAAGCTTGTCACTCCACCTTAGACCTACAGTTTAACGAGGAATCTGTAATTTCTGACCGCCCTTGGTGGGGCGTGGTTCAAAGTCCTCACCCGGACTCGCTGGGCTGCTGATCGTGAGGTCGTGAGATCGTCTTAATAAAATTTGGTTGGTAGATAAATGGTTAACCTAGTGGTTGTGTGGAAGGATGAACAGCTGGGATTTGCTGCGCGCCGACTGCCGTCACCGGGTCTCGATCCCGGAGCCGGTGGATTTGTAGTCAGCAATGCTAACCACTACACCACTGAGGCGCATATAATATATATCACACATACACATTATACGTAATGTATGTATGTAAAATTAGCCATCATACGTTTGCTATCCGAGTGCTGACATTCGCATCCGTTGAACAGTAGGTATTTTGTTGCCTGGGTATCTGGGCAATGGGCATACATATATGCAGAGTCGAAGTCCATCGAAACATTTTTTAATCTGGACTTCCGTATTTGGACACATTCGTTGTCTCCGTTAACCAAGTGTTAATTAATTATCAGCACGATTTTTTTAACGTAAAAAGAGAGTTTTTACGTCCTTCGGAAATTCCTATTTTCCAACTTTTAATTGTATCGCGACTGAATATCTAATTCAAAATGTTTTTATTTTTACGTATATGGTATTTTTACTTTTACTTTTGTGTAACCGTTTATAACTTAGAAAACTGCAGTTTATGTTAAAAAAAAATAACGATAATTGCTAAGTTTTGGAATAAAACTTCGATAAAAAAGTATATAATTTTGAATTGCGATTACAAAAAATTATTAGACTACTTTCTGTTATCGTTTAATTACTAAATATTGAAGCTCGATACAACGCAATACCTGGGCTAAAATTTATGCGCGAAAATTATATAGTTAGGCGCTCATGGCCCGATAAAATGTAATAAAATACGATAAGAACAACTTTCCTCGAATTCGACATTGGTGCTGTCGAAGATGAGCGTAATCACGTTCAGAACGCTTCGATTGCAATAAAAAGCGAGAGACGAGATTTCTAAACCAGAGCAAAGGAATCTTTGTAGCACAAAAATGACCTTTTATCCCGCGAGAGCTTAATTATTTGCGTGTGAAAAGCACGTTTAAAAAGAACACTAATCCGTGGTGTGTGTGTGTGTGTGTGTGAGGAAGCGAAAGGGTTTTATAGAAAAAAAAAAAAAAAGGCGTGTGAATAATAAGTGTTTTTACTGTGAAAAAGTCTTGAGACAATTTTTTTTCACCCCCTTTTTTTTCTTGTCTAGCTGAGCAAGGATTTTTCGCTCTTTTCCGGAGTTGTGTTTTTTAAACATTTTTTGTTTGTCTTCGACCCTTTTTTTTTATACAAATAATAAAAGAATTAAATTTTCTTACGTATTATAATATAAACCAATAAAGATAAATAAAATATTCACGCCATGATGTTGTCATTCATTCTTTTGGCGCAATACTGTTGAAAACGTTTATAAAAAATCTTTTATTTTTCTCTCTCCCTTTCGTTCCAATGTTCGATGGCATCAGAATATAAAAGAGTTGATGTAAGGCACCTCCAAACTCAAATAATAGCTTAGCCCGTTTTGACTTTAATTTTATTTGAAGGAAGACTAACGGCCGTCTGGCCTTTAGCCGTCTTTAGGCAACCGTTCGACCGTTCATGCTAGCCTCAATTTTCGGTATTAGCTCCGCTGACCCTAGAGCATGACCTGAATGGGAAAGAGACCCCTTCTGACAACCGTTTTTACTACTGACGAAGGAGCGGACGGAGACAGAATGGATTGAGGAAATGTTTCTTAAAAAAAATTAGCTAATCGACGTCAGTTTTCTTTTTCTCGTTTTCCGTTTTAAAAATAAAACTTTGCTTTTTCATGTTGGCAATTTCATCAAAGTAGTTTAACAGATTTATTTCGTAGCGTTGTCTTGGGTATAGGAGCAGGGCTGTCTTCAACTTCAAAATTTAGAGAAAAAAAAAAAATTTAACTATTTATTGAAATGGGAAATAAGGATAGGCTGTTGTCATGCTTTCATATACAAGCTTTTTCCCAATTTTTATAAGGATTTTTCGTCCTACATTTTGCACGAAAACATTGGGATAATTTGATTTATTGTTCAAAATAGGTTAGAAATATCTTTCAAAACATCTTTAATTCAATCCTTTATTTTTCCTTATGGGTCCATATGGACTCATTGGACCTTACACTACTTACAAGGCAGTACGAGTGTTTTGTACACAACGTATGATTTTGCCCATTGACTCCATTTCGACCAATGCCTCACTCGTCCTGGAACTTAGCGCTTTCCAAATGAAATGCCAACACAGTAGTTGTGTGGCATATTTGTTTTCCTTGCAACTTTTTTGTGAACAATGCAGCGTTGGTCTGGCAGGAACACCGTGAACGCTACACAGATTATTTTTGCACTCAAAATTGTGTACACTTGCACTGGGGGGGGAAAAAAAAAAGTGATGTACGGATAGTCCATTTAGAGTGCAAAAATAATCTGTGTAGCGCTCACGTTGTTCCTGCCAGACCAACGCTGCATTGTTCACAAAAAAGTTGTAAGGAAAACAAATATGCCACACAACTACTGTGTTGGCATTTCATTTGGAAAGCGCTAAGTTCCAGGACGAGTGAGGCATTGGTCGAAATGGAGTCAATGGGCAAAATCATACGATGTGTACAAAACACTCGTACTGCCTTGTAAGTAGTGTAAGGTCCAATGAGTCCATATGGAGACATAAGGAATAATAAAGGATTGAATTAAAGATGTTCAAAATGGGATAATTTGATTTATTGTTTTGAAGAATTTTTCTAACCTAACGTTTTCGCGCAAAATGTAGGACGAAAAATCCTTATAAAAATTGGGAAAAAGCTTGTATATGAAAGCATGACAATAGCCCATCCTCGCAAATATTTTCGTACGAGGGATTATAAAAATACAGTACAATCCTTCTCTTATGACTATTGAATGACGAATTGATTATGTTAATGCTGGCTAGAGTGGGACTAGTATGTATATTTACCTAGTTACATATTTTTTATGAATGTAGAAGAATCCTCGTCAATTTCGATAGAAATCTGACATTAGATACGACTAGACTTAGATATCTAATTAGCTTCATATATTAAAAAAAGACTAGTTAAAGACTATCGAATAACACCTATTTTAAAGCTGTTTATATTGCTATAATGAAGCATTCTAACTTTGGCTCGACACTTTGCAAATAGAATAAGACGAGACATTATTTTGAAACCAATAAAATAGACATTACCAGGAGGGATGTTACACCACGTTATTTATATCCACTGCCCGGGCTCATGAGGCTCCATATTCAGTTCAGTTCTCCCTCTTCGTTTTGTTAGTTAAAAGAAAAAAGTTTTGAAACTTTTTTCGCAGTTCCAAATCAAGTGATGGAACTTTACTTTGTTCTTGACATGAAGTTTCAAATGTAAATGAAGTTTCGGGTTTTGAAGTTTGCTTATTAAAGCAATATGGGAAGTTTCATTAAAAACTTCAAATCTTTTTTTTTCTTCTTTTCATGTTCCTAATTATGTGTTTCCATTTAACAGTGTTCAAAGATTCAAAATAAAAAAATGGGGAAAATTTTATTTCCATCTTTGTTAATTCATTTTGGGGAAGTATTTTTAATAACTTTTGACGGTACTGTATGTATGTATATAGTCGTAAAGGCCTTTACATGCAGTAATCTTCGCATACGAATTTTTATAAACTCTCTCTCTCTCTCTCTCGGGAGAGATATATATTCATGGCGAGTATATACGCAGTAAATTCAAACAGCCATTTCTATTCCTTATTATGACCGTATCATGCAAAATAATGATCACTAATAATGCCTTCCTTGTCACGTTTCACTCCATAGAACCGATAATTGATACAATTTTCCATCAAGTTTTAGTGGTCCACTCCAGCTCAACGTTCTTTATTTCATGAGGAGGCACTACTTCATGCCTTGTTTCAACCGCTCCTGCCCTATAAATATTCTTTCCATGCTACGAATCTTTTAAATCCATTCATCAAGTTCAGAACTATTTGCTAAATCCGTCGTCATACATTAAATCTTTAGGAAGAATTGCTTTAGTTCCTTAAATCTGTGTTTTCTCCTCTCCGCTTTCAATTTATGCAAGTTTTGAGTTTTACCTTCGCCGACCATTATTTGTTAAGGCTTTTTCATCGCGCCATCATTTATCTCGTTTTGATTAATGATTGTCGTCGACTCTCTCTCTCTCTATTACTGAATGAATTAAATAGGAACCGATTATTTTATTTGAAGAAATTTCGACCCAGCTTTATTTATTTCATTATTATTATTATTATTAAATCCATCGTTTTATTTTTCTTCAGATGTACGATGCGTTACGATTTTACACAACGATTAATACGTCAAATTTCCTCCCGTCACACATCCACTTCTCAAAGCTTTCAAACTTAGTTTCTACAACACATTCATGCTGGTCATTCCTCTCTTATTACCGTTAGGAAATCCGTGTGTGTTAATGGAGCTGAAGTATAAGGAAATGGTTAAAATTTAGCGAACTTTGGACTTCCCGTTTCCTAATTTAAAATAGTTTCTCCTCCATTCTCATTTTGAGACTGAACCATAAAGCTTTCATCGTTAGCGTCCTAAATAAGTCCCTTTTTCTGCATGGAAATTGATGGCTGGATTTCTTTGACTCCCTTTAAAACACACTCCTTTTAAAGAAATGGACGCGTTCACCTAATTTTATCATGGTAATTTTTAACTATTTTTATTTAAAATCAATTTATAGGATGTGAAAATATTAAAAGGACGAAAGGAATCTTTCGGACCTGCAAGGAGGAAAAAAAATATATATATATATATACCGTATAATATTTATATATATATATTTATTTTTTTTAATATTTCTTTATTGGCAGGAAATAAGTCCCATAAAAAATATCCATCAAGATAATACCCGATACGACGACTACTTAAAACAATTAAACATTATTTTTACTTCTTACTTTTAGTCCTAATTTGTTAGTTTTAAATTTATTGGGTAGTTATTATTAATTTTTATTAAAGCTAATAGTAAAATACTGAAAATAAAAATTAAACGTAATCAAAATGCATTTGTTGGAGTTAAGTGGAGCCGTAGACATACGATCCAATTGCCCATATAGATTTTTGGTAGAAAAACGTTTAAGTCTCGTAAAGCGGGACTGAAGACAGTTTAGTGTAAGAGTTTTCAACCCTCTGTAATGCAAAGAATTGAATAAAGTAAACAGACATTACGATCAGTGTCCTATTGACGAGCTTTGCCATTTGTTCTTGAGAATGACAGAACGTGTCTCAGCTTTACGTAATGTAAAGGGGAAAGCGACACGAACCGGTATATTTACTTTGATTTGATTAATTTATTGACTCAATAAATACTAACAATAAAGTATGTAAAAGATAGGGTATATACAGGGTGTTTATAAAGTCCCTATCTATTTCAGTGAAAACGTAGGAAAAGGGTAAAATTCAATAACAATATAATAGAAGGCATACATTTAATGAATACTTAAGCATATGACTCTACATGAGCACCATCAGTATCTCTATAAGTATTCATTAAATATATGCCTTCTATTATATTGTTATTGAATTTTACCCTTTTTCCTACGTTTTCACCGAAATAGATAGGGACATATATATATATATATATATATATATATATATATATATATATATATTATATATAATATTAGTCCCTATTACACGCTAGAATGGCTGCTGCGCCTTGCACAGCAGAAACCCCCGAAATACACCCACCTCTCCCCCCACACTAGGTTATATTACTAAAACATTCCTAGTTTTCACTTAATGTTTATACTAAATTTGGTGCAGATTACCCTAGCCCTTAAGGAGTGTATAAACAAACAAAATCAGACACACAGACATCGTCCCCAACATATATAAAGATGATATACGAAAAAGGGTTGACAAAAGTAAATAGTCACTGGAGTACGTCATCGTCTATTCTGAAACCCTTTCGTGTACAGATTTTAGTAAGCAGATACGTAATTGAACCGTGAACACCCTCTTTAAATTCGTGATATTTCTAAATAAAATTTAGAATTGAAGAAGGGAAACTACGTAAAAACAGAAGCTCTCTTGATGATGATACCATTTGCGAATCGACTAAATTAATCGCGTTTCATTTCTCCGGCAGAGAATGTAATTAACTCACTCCAATTACCATTGATAGGATTCAGAACTTGAGGAAAAGGCTAATGAGAAAACAATTTAATACTTCGGTTTGATTATTTCATATGAAAAAATTAATTGCTTGGCAACTTTATCATAAAGTTTACGTTTGTTCGTTGGATTTAATGAGATTTGATTTGATGTAGGGGTTTTGTGGGGGGGGGGGGGGGGGTACTTTTTTTTTTTAAATACGGAAGAGTACACTCCAACCCAAGAAATGGATTTGTGAAAACTTTGTTAGTCTGTTCTAATCACACGTTCTTTTTTTGAGACAGTGATGCGCCTTCAGGTTTTGGAAACTCGGAACGTGGCTCCGGTGACCTTCCCTTCTCCCGACGACCCGTGGCCATCGCAAGAACCCCCCTCTCCTCGTTACCGGAGTAATCCCTATTTGGAGGAGGGGGAGACGACGTTCGCCTTACCTTCGTCAGAACTGCCCTTCACCACCACGAGCCCGCAACGTCACCTTCAAGACTTTATCACACTCCCGCCGGAGGCGCTGCTCGAGAATTCCGACAACGGCTTCGTGAAAATGGTGTTCTTCAGCTACGAAGGACTCCAGAATCTCCTGCAGCCGGAGAGGAGCTTCGGCTACGTCGACGGAGGATATAAGGTAGGTTGAGAAAATAGATTAAGTATCCCTTCTTGAAACATTAAAAGAAAAAAAATAACGTTTCGACTTTTGGAGAAAAAACGAATTCCGAATTTGTTTCACAAAAGTTTGAAAGGTCGTCAGGCAAAAAATGAAACCATGCAAAATACTTTGCTCCTCCTCCTCCTCCTCCTCCTCCTCCCTCCTCCCTCCTCCGTTCGACCTTTACGTCCTTATAATTCGTTTCAGACGCTGAACAAAACGCGCATTTTGAACTCTCGGGTGGTGTCTGCCTCTTTAGGGGCGGGTCGCCATATTGAATTATCCGAGCCCGTTTACATTACGTTCGCCATGATAAGGACGACCAACGTTACCAATCCCGCCTGCGTCTTCTGGGATTACACAACCAGGTAAGCTCAATTAGATTATGGAATCTCTCTCGTTGTTTACATTAATCTCCGGGTCAGTTTTGCTGGCGGTACATTCGTGTATTCGGTTTGCATTCAACTTTTTCGCAGTGACTTTCTCCTCGGAAGATAGAATGCAGAGACGGACGATGCAAATGAAATTTATTTTAGCCACTAATACTATTTGCGTTGAGTAAATATACTTAGTTTATACATAATGTGTATATGCTCATATATTTAATGATCTTCGTACGTATTCTCATCGATTTCCTTTATTATATACGCTTTCGGGTCTTCTACGCGTATCATCGTGGGATAGTAGTTAAATCGCTAAATAAAAGTGCGGCGTACCGTATATGACGTCTTTGGATTTCTCATTCGTTCGTTCCATTCCACTATTACGCAGAATCCAATCTCAAAACTCTCATTCCTCTTTTTAAAAAGAGGAATCCTATCAACTTCATACGGAAATGTTTTATTTTATTAAGTAATAATGTAGCAGGTCGTCTTTCTCGCTCGAGGTCATAAAAAAATAACCTTTACCAAGATGGAGATTCGTAGGTCTATTATTTGAATGTAGTAAAGTTTTATACAATGAGATTGTTTTATTAAACTATATAATCAAAGCCAATTTCAAATGGAATAATTTGAATACAGTTTTATCATTTTTTTTTTTTACCAGATGTTTCTATGACATTTAAAAACCCATTTTCTCCATTTCCAACTCTGTCCCATTTTTGCCCTTTTTCTTTTTCTTTTTTTTTTATAAATTTTTTTCTGCGTTCAGAGCGTCCTCACTTCCTTCACCTCAGCCTTCTTTAAATTAAAAATTAACTCTCTTTCATTTTCTGACATTTTGTGGTTTAAAACATAACGTTGTCATCTTTCAAATTAGCTTCCCACCCCCCACCTCCTTTTGAACATTTTTATATTAAATTTCGTTTTTCAAAAATAGTTTCGATTAGAAACAATGAAATTTTAGGGACTGAAAAGGTGGGCGTGTATTTATATGGAGATGAATTTTTTGCTGCTCTATTTGCTGATACATAGGGACTTTATAAACTCCCTGTATATATGTATATATATTATATATATATATCAGTGAAAACGTAGCAAAAAGGGTAATATTCAATAACAATATAATAGAAGGCATACATTTAATGAATACTTAAGCATATGATTCTATACGAGCACCATCAGTATCTCTACAGAGTTCGAATCTGTCAGCAGCATTGCCGAACACATTTTGGAGCATGACAGGGTTATTTTTGTAACTGCTGTTACGATACGAGCACGTAAATCTTGCAGATCTGTAATCCTCGTTTGATGGACGTTTGATTTGATAAAGCCCCATGCAAAGAAATCCAAGGGCGTTAGGTCAGGAGATCGAGCCGCCCAGGGCCTGTTGCCTCCACGTCCGATCCACCGATTTGGAAATCGTTCATTTAGGTACTCCCGAACAATGTTTGCGTAATGCCAAGGTGCCCAATCTTGTTGAAAGACGATGGTGTTTAAAATTCCATCTAAATAAAGCTGGGACATTTACGTGCTCGTATCGTAACAGCAGTTACAAAAATAACCCCTGTCATGCTTCAAAATGTGTTCCGCAATGCTGCTGACAGATTCGAACTCTGTAGAGATACTGATGGTGCTCATGTAGAATCATATGCTTGAGTATTCATTAAATGTATGTCTTCTATTATATTGTTATTGAATATTACCCTTTTTGCTACGTTTTCACTGAAATAGATAGAGACTTTATAAATACCCTCTATAAGGTGGCGCAAAAGTGTCGCATCATAGGAATTTTCGGTGTTGACTATTAACAATAGACGAGGAGAGGGTGAGCTTGGTTTTGCTGTATGGAATACCAGGTACAACAAATCTATGAATCGGTACAGAATTTAAATTCCGTACCAATTCGTCGATTTGTTGTATCTGGTACTCTATATATTAAAACCAAGCTCACCCTCTCCTCGTCTATTGTTAATTTCGCAGCTCTCCCCTACCACGTTTCTGAAGAAATGTAGAGAGAGTATCGCCAAACCGCTACACTTACTATAGAGGAAATCACTCGACACGAGACAAATTCCACTCCCCTTAAAGAACGCGAACATTGCCCCCCTATTTAAAGGTAGTAACAGAGCAATGCCCAAGATTTATCGGCCAGTGGCTCTCACCTCACACCTTATAAAGTGTTTTGAATGTATAATTAGAGGTAAAACTACCTACCATCTACAAGAAAAAGACTTGTACAGCCCAAATCAACGTGGCTTCAGGGCGGGAAGATCATGCCTATCACAGCTACTAGACCAGCAGGAGAAAATATTGGAAACATTGTGTCGAGGACAAAACATAGCTGTAATATATACGGACTTTGTTAAAGCCTTCGATAAATGTGACCATGGAATCATAGCACACAAACTTAACAATACAGGAATTACTGGAAAGCTAGGAAGGTGGATATATAATTTCTTGACGCAAGAAGTGGTGGTAAACGGAGTTAAATCGGAAGTCTCGGAGTCGTGAGCTCTGTCCCACAAGGGACAGTATTAGCTCCCTTACTGTTCATAATAATGATTGCAGATATTAAGGACAGTATTGTATTATGCTTCGCGGATGACACAAAGATATGTAAGGAAATATTGAACGAAGGCGACATAAGAAAATTACAAAACTACATTGAAACAATATTCCAGTGGGCAGAAGAAGACAATATGAATTCAATGAAGAAAGATTCCAATTTCTAAGATATGGTAATAAGGAGGAGCTGCAGAATAAGAGATACAGAACTCTGCAAGACAAACAGATAACACCAAATCTACAAGTCAGCGATCTGGGAATAATAATGTCGTTGGATACAGAATTCAGAGAGCACTACATCATCAAAATTACGACGGCTAGAAAAATAATGGGAATCATCTGGAGGAGCTTTCGCAGCAGAAAAGCAATCATGCTCAAATTATGGAAGAGCCTAGTCCTACCAATAATCGAGTACAGTATTGCTCAGTACTCACAAGCCCATACAGAAAACGAGACACTGCGAACATTGAAGCTACACAAAGGACTCTTACGTCTAAGATAGAGGAAATGGAAGGTGAAGACTACTGGTCTCGACTACAATCACTGAAATTCTACTCTCTCGAAAGAAGGCGCGAGCGGTACACAATAATATACATATGGAAAATACTTGAGGGCTCTGTCCCTAACCTTAGAAATTAAATAGAAACGAGAGCAGGAGGAGATCAGACAGCAATTCCCTCCTTCACCAAATCCCGCAAATGAGGCGGGATGCCGCAGATGGGTCGACCGTAGGTAGATCCTGAACCGTCGTTCGAACTCGCCTAAAGTAAAGTAACACTGAAAATTTCTATGATGCGAGACTTTTGTGCCACCCTGTAATATTATATATATATATGGGATGAATTTCACAATTAAACACGTCAAATGAATGAATGATGCAAATCCACAAAGAAATAGAAAAATGATTCCAAAGCCTTGGAAACTTTTTTTCCTTGTGGATTTGCATCACATACATATATAATACATACATACGTACATAATATATATTGTGTGTGTGTGGAACAATTTTTCAATTCCAAAAAACGTTCGATTTGAACTTTGTATACGGACGTGAATAAACAAAATTTAATTTGATTAAGAAGGAAAAAACCTGAAACAAGATTTGTTTTGTATGCAAATTAGTTGTGTAGAAATGCAAAGTTCTCCAAAGTTTAATTGTGTAGAATCTTCATTACGTATTCGTTCATTCATTCCACTTATTATCGTCGACCCATATCGCCCATACTAAAGAGGGGACGGTGCAATTTAGAATATCCACCTAGAAAACTAGTTCACAAAAGCCATAAACTACAAACCTCATGCATGATCACTGCTAACCACGCGATTATCTTAGGATTTCTGCGGGAGAAAGGATAGGAACCCCAAACATCTCGGGATTAAGTAATGGTTAAGCAACCCATGATGAACCCCGAAAATACTCGAACCTCATCCAGTACACGCAGGGGCGGATTAACTGTACTTGGGGCCTGAGGCTAATTTTATTTTGAGGCTTTTTTCTATAGATTTTTAGTAACAATACATGTACAGTACATAGTACATTTACACGAATTATATTTACGGTGCTTAGGCTAATTGAGAAAAATTAAAAGAACCTTAACACAGTGTATTTTGCCGTTTGCCAAAACCAAACAGTATTAAACAAACTTTACTTTCGGGCCTATGAAACATATGACAAAATAAAACGGAATTTGTCAGTTTGTGTACTATTTAATCAAAGAAGTTTGTGAAATCTCGAATTATATCATCGAAACTCAGTTCATTGGGGACTCCCTCAAGCATGGGGGCCTAAGGCTTCAGCCTCAATTGCCTCAATGATAATCCGCCACTGAGTACACGCGCACGCGCACAAACACGCATCTTCGGTTAAATGGTTAGTTTGTTTGTGTGTAAGTAATTTCGTCGATGGGAAAGAATTTCCATGAAGCCTTTACGTGTCAAACAGTAATTCTGAGGCCTTAAAGTTTAGGCTTCATTTCAAATTCAATAAAATTCTTTCACTTTGCCTCCATTTCAAAGGGGATTTAGTTATATATATCGGGCGAGTTTTTCAAACATCTGACATGTAATAAATATTTAAAATAACTGAAATAAAATATTACATTACATTCTGTACATTACTCGGTACAAATTTGTTGGTTAAGTTCATCATATTATACGAAGTATCCTGAACTTGTCACAGCCAGGTTAACAACCCGACGTCGTACTACTGAGCTAAAGTCCGGGTTCGAATTTCAGCTCGGATTAGGTTTTACCAGTAAGGTGCCTATCATAGTGGTTCGGATGCAATGTAAAGCCGCGGGTCCCCTCTGATAAATAACCCTAATCATTATTATTTCAAGCTATTACATATTAAGTAACGGAGTAGTAATAGAGAGAGGGGAGGGCCTTGGGGTGGGGGGAAAAATCCACAAGGTTATATCAAGCATTGATATCGATGACGTTTCGCCATTAAAACAATTAACAGAAATTGACGTAACAAGATGGAAAGATAGGGGAATGAATCCACCTTAGCAATGGCTGAAAAATACCTTGGGCGGGGAAAGATTTATAATATATATATCCCTTCATATATTTTTTTTTCTAAATCTTCCTCCGCCCAAGGTATTTTTCAGCCATTGCTAAGGTGGATTCATTCCGGAATCTTGGAAAGGCTTTGGAACAATTAAAACTGTACCAAGGTATGAACGACCTTGCATTTCTTTGTAACTGCAGAAACGTCGTAAATGGAATTCGAAATTGGAAAGAGTTATAGGATGACTGGAGAGCAGACTCGTATGTAGCAATAACAGATCTCTGAAGATCTGTAGACAGCCCTTTACTACGACGACCCATTGCGAATCTTCATGGAAGACGGATGACTGTACAAGTCATTAGTAAACAAAGAAAATTCTAATCAATAAACAGCTAACTACTAATAAAATTTTTAGATACTGTTAGCAATTTTGATTGTTCCAAAGCCTTTCCAAGATTTCAGAACGTACGGCTAGACAGATTGAAAGAATGGCTGCTGCGAATCCACGAGTGACTGCTGGTGATATCCGCCAAACATTAAGACTAAGAAAGATCGATGTCCATCTCTCTACCGTACGTCGTACATTTGAGAAAGAAAGGTTTTCTTTGTGCGCTTTTTGTATCTGCTCTTCATGAAAGAGTTGCGTAAAGAAACTCGTTTGAGGGTCGCAAAGGTTCATCAAAATGATGGATTTTGCATTCTGGAAGAACGTTCTCTGAACAGACGAGACCAACATCGAATTATTCGGGAACATCGAGCAACGGTATGTTTGGCGAAAATAAAATATTGCATTCGAGGAAAAAACTACCACCACCATATTAACCGCGGGAAAGATGTTTGCTTCTTTGGGGATGCTTTAGTGCTTCTGGGCCAGGAAAGCTCGTCATCAATGGAATCTTAATATATTTTCTTCTAAAATTTCCCGATATTTTTCGAATTGATTTCAGTTCTGGAGTTACGAATGGGTCCCAACTGGGTACTGCGACAAGATATCCAAAACATAAAAGTAAGAGTACCATGAAATGGATTCGACAAAAGTTTTAGTTTCTCGAGTGGCCCACTCAAAGCCCAGATCTCAATTTATGATTTCATTTAAAAGAAGCTGTCCGCAAGAGAAACACTTCGACTCTAAATGAATTGCGACAATTTTCTTTAGAAGGATGGGCTTAAATTTCTGCTAAAATGTCGAAACGTTTTGGAAAACTAACCAAAATGAATCATTCAGTCATTCGAGCAAAAAGTGGACACAAAACATCAAAGAATTTGAGTAAAATTAAAAAACGTTAAAAATAAAAAATCTCGTACATTTATTTACAAAATTATTTAATACTTCTTAACATTTTATGTTCGATTTCGACTAATTTGTGTGTGTGTTAAATTTTTCCAGAGTAACAGTAAACTTTTGTACCATGCATAGGATAGTTATGAAAAGATAAGGACAAATACTTATGAGCCCCCCCCCCCATATATATATATATATGTGTGTGTGTGTGTGTGTGTGTGTGTGTGACACACAACACGAAGTTGTTTCGGAGAAGTTGCTGATTTGAAGTTTGATAGTTAAAGAATTATATTATAATATATGCTCGAAAGTTTGCGAGCGAGAACGCTAAAACAGACTTCACTCTCAGGAAGTTGAAACAATTCGGAGGAACAAGACTTAAAATTTAGGACTGACTGATACAATGTTCTTTTCGATTCAGAATTTTGGTTTATTTAAGCAGAAATTTTTTAATTTAGTCGAGTCGCAAGTGGTTTTTTTTTGTTAACCGTATGAAATTATATATGCGAGTACTGTATATATAAATAAATAAATAAACCTCGGTAGTGTGACTACGAATCCACCGTACCAGGGATTCCCGGCGAAAGCAGTTGGCGCGCAGCTTACCTGTTCATCCTTCCAGAAAAAATAGGTTGGTTGTTAAATGGGTACCATGCGTAGCCTAGTGGTTGAGACGCTGGCCTGCTGATCGGGAGGTCGTGAGATCGAGTCCGGGCAAGGACTTGGAATCCGAACCACGACCCACCACGGGTGGTAAGAAATTACAATGTTAAGCTGTAGGTCCAAGGTGGAGCAACAAGCTTGACTGTCAGAATGAACAATTGGGGCGAAAGCAGACCCGAGGTTATATACAGGGTGGGAGAAAAATTATTTGGAATTTATTTACGAGTCTTTAAAATAATTTTCAAAACAATTATACAAGGCCAGGAATAACCCAAGGCCAGGACAGGAAGGCCATAGGCCCTGCTCCAGTCTCCGTCAAGTCAATAAGGATGGAATACAGCAATGAAGAAAAAGTGTATCTCGTATCGTGGGCTGTTTCTTATAATAACTGGGAAGAAAGTTTGCGTTTATTATAAGAAAACTATAATAGAGCACCACCAAATGCAACCACTCTTCGATAGTCGAAGCTCAAACTTTTGGAAACAGGAAGCCTAGTAAAAGATCGTCTAAGAAGCGGAAAACCAGTAACGGCGACAGGAGACAACAACAAAGAAAATGCCCTGGTTAGTTTTCAAGTCAGTCCAACAACTTCAACGAGAAAAGTCGCAGAGGAATTGGGTATTTCCAAATTTTCAGAAGCAAAAATATTGAAATCACGGAGGTACCACAATTAAAAACCCATACACTCTCAGTTCATATACGACGATATTTCTCTCTCATCATTTCGGCAAACTGCAGCCGTCTATCAAAAGTTCAACAGTGATCCAGATTTCCTTCGAAGACAGTCATCTGAAAATTTGATCTTTCGGTTTAATGAGTAAACGAAACAAACAACGTTCACCCGTTCAACGTTCATTCATAGAAAAAAAATCCTAAAATACCATTTGATAAACCTGTTAAAACGTGTACATTAACAGTTTGGGCGTGCATTCGTTATTCAGGAATCGTTTCCTTTGACACAGCGAGAGATACGATGGATGGAAAGCGCTAAAAACGCTATTGCCAGATATTGAGAGACAGTTTTGCCACAGTTTACTAATGGTGTTGGCAGGAATTGCAGTTGCCCATCATGTTGATAAAGCCAGAGTAATGTGGCGGCGCTCGGTGACATTTTCGATACCAACGTCGAAGGAAGATGGGGTTAAATCAGGTGATCTGGCTGGCCATTCGATGGGACCTCGCCGCCCAACCCATGTGATTTCTGGCTTTGGGCTTATTTGCGTGGCAAACTCTACACTCGTGGTTTCATCTATCTAAATGTGAATGCCCTTGGCCACAGGGTAGATGAACAACTGAAAAGGGTCCCACTCGATATGTTCACAAGAACAATGAAGAGTTTCACAGAGAATCCACAAATGTATCATTCCGGATGGAGAACTTTCTGAAGATTAAAATACAATTTAACAAAATATTTGTATGAATAAAATTTTTATTGACTTTTTGTTTGATTTGTTTCATCATACGAACACTTGTGTATAATGTTTTAACTAAATAGTTATGAATAAAATCCTCATACTTTCCTCCCACCCTGTATAATTATAATGGCGGTGTTCGCAAATTCATGGTGTATGTTTGTTGTTTGGTAGGAAGTAACTTTTGACGATGGATGTTATTGCAAGAATGGTGTGCCGAGAAAGTTTACCACCAGTTGTTCTATATTTATTGAAATTCATGCTGTTGATTAGTAAAATGGAAAATAATTAATGGATAAAAATTAATTAATTAATTAATAATAATAATAATACGGTTAGAACTTGCAATAAAATATACGCAATATGCAGTATATTAGACATAACCATTCATTTAGTCTGCCTCTAATTTCGTGACGTGTGAGGACATGGCCACATACTGTATTTGTTGAAACTGTGAGAGTATTCTATCATTCGTCATCTTCGCGAATCAGAGGTGTTCTCAATTTGTGCGAGAGATTATTCTGAGGTTTTTCTCAGAGTCCAGAAAGAGCCTCCCCATTGTTCTCTTCCGACGTCCTTTGGGAGATTCTTCTGGCGGTTTAACGAAATGGTTAGTGACTCTGGTGGGTATTTCTTTGATCTAAAACTTCCATATTTGGTCCCTTTGCAGTCAAACGATAATCGCTATCGGTTCGCGATGACGTGCAAAGCTTCCATTTCTTGTTTGTCGTAGTCGGTTTCTTTCGCTTAAGTTGTAAAACTCGTTATCCTACCTGATCCTTCGGAAGACCTTTCTTAATTACTGTTAATACCACACACACACACACACACACACACACACACACTAATCATTGTGAAAATTGTATTTATTTGTAAAAACTGAAAAATGATAAGTAATTGTAACTAAAATTGGACTATCTTTAATTTGGCCCTTTAAGCTTTAGGCTTTACTGGACTCTTGATTAAATAAAATGTTCCCATAAAATAAAACATATACACCTTGGTTTTAGCTTCCGCCCGAATTGTTCATTCGGACGAAAGTCAAGCTTGTCACTCCCCCTTAGACCTACAGTTTAACGTGGAAGCCGAACCACACGCCACCAGCAGCCCAACGTCTTAATAAAAAAAAATTGGTTGGTAGATAAATGGGTACCCTGAGTAGCCTAGTAGTTGTGTAAAAAAAATGAACAGCTGGGTTTTGCTGCGCTCCGCCTTCACCGAGTCTCGGTTCCAGGGCCGATGGATTCATAGTCAGCGACGCTAATCACACTACCACCGAGGCTCATTTATAGAATTATTAATTTCAACTAACACATTATGAAACAAACAAATAAATTACAGATCATCGTGAAGTCGATTTCAATTTAATCATGATGTGAATTCATTAAGTCATTGATAAAATGTAATTAAAGAAGTATTTATTTAAAATTATTTTAACATTTGTATAGGAGGTATTAAACAAAAATTGTATAATTGTGCAATTGACACATTAATAATCATATACGTTTATATATATATATATATATATATATATATATATATATATATATATATATATATATATATATATATATATTTATTTTGATACACACACAGCGTGCATGGAACAAGGAACTCTGCTGGGAAAATTAAATCCACTATAGTCTGAATAAGTAATGGTAAATGACAAACACTATAGTTTTTTCTTTTTCATGATGTCAGCCCGACGTGGGCAACGGGTCACTCGCAGAGAGGCCCCAAAAATATAGTTTCCCTCACCAAGGGACCATTCTGAGTTCAATCCCATCATAAAACAGACATGTTATGTGCCTTGAAAAGTGGACGCTCAATTTTGCCAGTTGAGGTTTAATTTTTGGTTTTTGGCTAAAAATATAATAGTTAGTCCTTTTTCTTTGATGTATTCAATCCGAGGCGAATGCAAAGAGTCTTTTGTTTATATTGAGGTTCTGGATATAGTAGGCTAGGTGTAGCTGTAATCCCAAGATCCTGTCCCATAGCTGGTGGTGAAGGAAGCTATATTTTGGGGGCCTCTCCTCTGCGAGTGACCCGTTGCCCACATCGGGCTACATCACATCATGAAAAAGAAAAAACTATAGTGTTTGTCATTTACCATTACTTATTCGGACTATAGTGGATTTAATTTTCCCAGAAGAGTTCTTGTTCCATGCACGCTCTGTGTGTATCATGAAAAACCTCAGGGGACCATTCTGAGTTCACTCCAATATACAGTCAGTATTATATATATATATATATATATATATATATATATATATATATACAGGGTGTCCGAGAATTATCTGTACAATTTTTGGCTGTTATTAAACGTCAACCATGAAGTGTAGAAATTCCAGTGTTGTCCCATTTTACAGAGAATCTCATTAAGTTTTTTCTGATACCAAGTTTTGACAAGTTTTTTAGAAGTTCCAGTGTGTCCGAACATTATCTGTACAATTTCATCTTTTAATAAAATTCTTGATAACACACGTAAAATTCTTGAACAAGATTATTTAGAATCTGTATTTTCAAAAGTTTCTTTTATTAAAGTAACGTTGTTACAAACATTCGATATGTGCACCATTAGTGATTCGCAAAACATCCAATCGATACTCCAAATGTTGCCATGTACGCTGCAGCATATCCACATCAATTCGCTCAATAGCAGCTGTGATTCTTGCTTTTAAATCATCAATGTCTGTCACGGTGTCACCCGCGTACATTTCTAAAAAACTTGTCAAAACGTGGTATCAGAAAAAACTTAATGAGATTCTCTGTGAAATGGGACAACACTGGAATTTCTACACTTCATGGTTGACTTTTAATAACAGCCAAAAATTGTACAGATAATTCTCGGACACCCGGTATATATAATTTTAACTGCAAACACGCAGTATAATTAACGTAAAGAACGACGCTTGTATAGGAGAATATCACGCGCAAGATGATTACGGCATTTGTTCGAGTGAGGCCCATGGTGTAATGGTTATCATATCTGACCGGCAATCGGAAGGTCCCGGGTTCGATTCCCGGGTGGTTACCTCATTTTTTCATTTGTTTCGTTCTTCCTCCTCATCTTGCGCGGAATATTCTCTTATACAAGCGTCGTTCTTTACGTTAATTATACTGCGTGTTTGCAGTTAAAATGTATATAATGTACGGCATGCGGGAGGTGCCGCCTTGGGGCATTGGTTTCTGCGCGTATGTAGGAGGATTACGGCATTTGTTCGAGTGAGGCCCATGGTGTATTGGTTATCATATCTGACCGGCAATCGGAAGATCCCGGGTTCGATTCCCGGGTGGTTACCTCATTTTTTCATGTTTCGTTCTTCCTCCTCATCTTGCACGGAATATTCTCCTATACAAGCGTCGTTCTTTACGATATATATACAGGGCGTCCCAAAAAAAATGTATACACACTTTAACAGCTGATAGCTCAATTGATGTTTCTTTCTTTCCAAGTTAAACCCATTAGAATTAATAATGGCAGTCAGACTAAGCTTTGAACAAAGGAAATTCATTCTAAAATGCTACTGGAAGTGTGAAAACGCAGTTGAAGTGCAAAGACAGTTTAGGAGGGAGTTTCAAACAGATCCACCAACGCGACTTACCATCACTCGAATTAGAGATAAGTTTGAAGCCGATGGAACTGTTCAGAATGTCCACAAGAAGCGTTCCGGAAGACCACGGACATCGACAAGCCCCACAAAGCAAGAAAGAGTACTGGAAACGTATCACCAAAGTCCAAGAAAATCTGTGCGGCAAGCGAGTCGTGAGGTAAGAATTTCAGAATCGTCTGTCCAACGCATTTTGAAGCGCTGTCAATGGAAAAGTTACATTCCAAGATTAGTCCATGCTATTAATGAAGATGATGATGATCCGGACCGAAGAGTGGAGTATTGCGAGTGGTACTTGGCACGATGTGGATGTGGATTGGACGAAGGGGTTTCGTAGAATACCCTCCGCGTTCACCAGACCTCACACCACTAGACCTTTTTTTATGGGGATACTTAAAAGACAAAGTCTACGCTATAAAACCTGCAACAGTCGCTGAATTGAGAGCAGCCATTGAACGAGAATGCACACAAATACCAAACGAAATGTTTCGTGATGTTTGCGATTCCATTGCTTCGCGTTATCAGCAGTGCCTGGACCAGAACGGACGTCAGTTTGAAAACAGGCGTTGACAAAACAATTAAATAATGTCTGTAGATTCTATTACATTTTGAAAATGAAATGTATTTTAATAAACACTGCCTTTATAAGTATTTAAAGTGTGTATACATTTTTTTGGGACGCCCTGTGATATATATATATATATATATATATATATATATATATATATATATATATATATATATATATATATATATATATATATCCTCACGTCCATTTAAAATTTGTCCTCTCAGGTGATGTCAGTATTTGGATATTTTCTTCATCTTTTGAAAGGAAAAATCTATAGGAAATATGGATTGCGATTTACAATGGCGCTGCAGAGAGAGAGAGAGAGAGAGAGAGAGAGAGAGAGAACCAAAAATTTCGATATGAATTGAAGAATGAAAAATTCAGTGTTTTCACTCTATCTGGTTCCCGTATAGTGCTACATTTGGTTGTATCACTTCGACTTGGCATTGCATTGTTTTCCAGGTGTTAAATTGTGTTAATAATGCATGTAACATCACACTCTGCCTCGCATAGGCACTGCGGCCACTAAATTTTGATTGTGTGTGGTCACCTTTATTTCACTAATCCATCCAACATAATTTTTTATTAGTTTTTGTAGCCCCTCGTTCAATCTGACCAGTCAAAGTGAGGAAGACAAACTCTTGTCTTTCCTGCGAACCAAATCTTCAATTTAATTCTGCTTTTATAACTTTTAAGCCTACTTTTTTTTTTTTTTTAAGTTTTTAGCTCTGTCAACTCGAAAGAAGATTCGATTATCGTTTTTAGTTCGGATTTAAAACTAAAGAAGAATGAGTCGAGCGCTTTCCTTCACCGACTTCCTCCAAATAGAAATGAAATCGGCCACTTTTAAGCTATATAAAAAGGAGAAATTAATTATATACGCGTAAAAGAGGATTATTCTATAACGCGGAATGTGCGCAAAAAATATGAGCTTTCCTATAAGTGAAAAAAATCGATTCAATATACGTTACTTGGTTGGTGTATCTGTACAACCGTGATTTAATGTTCCTCAGTCGAATAAAGCGTTGCGGAAATAATTTAATTGTAAAAGTGCGCCGTTTGATCCTCCATGTTCCCGTTCCGTAGTCGCTGTCGTTGTCCTCGTCCAGCTCTGTACTATACGCTTCGTCGAGCTCCGCTCACCATTTTTCCGTTGGTCTCTCTCTCTCTCTCTCTCTCTCCATTTCCGTTCAGTTTTATTGTCTTTAAGGAGACGAATGCAAATTCATTGATTTCTTATTTCCTCCTTTCGCTTCTATCCTTTCCATTTCACGAGTTTAATTGGAAGCTTTTCAGCGCTGCTTCGATTCGCTTTCTAGAGTTTCTGTTGCCACCGTGGCTCTGATTTAGCGCTTCCATAAAACTTTGCCAGATTCTATTTATTATCCGAAAGAATTTTATTTTCCTTGTAATTCTTTGGTGTTAATTATATAGAGCATTTTTACTTTCTCTTTCCGTGGAAAATCAAATTAATTAACGTGTATATATATATATAGAGAGAGAGAGAGAGAGTTACAAGGAAAAGAAGTACCTCAAAAGGCCTTGCGGCCCATACCGAGGAGGTACCAATGGCAACGGATGCCAGGGAAAATTTTGTGAAAGTTTATTTTTCTTTCAACTATCCTAGCAGTAGTAGAAAACTGGATAGAAAAGTAGAAGGCTCTCTCCCCACCCTCCGCTCCCTCCCTGCCAGAGGCAGGTACGGAAAAAGGTTGAAGAAAATACCTTGACCCTGGAAAAGTAGCCAAGGAAATTTTACAGGAAAGTGGAGAATATATAAATAGCTCTATATTTAGCTTGCTCACAGAGACCGAGCAAGCGAACTCCTGCAGAGTTTTCTGAGGTTTTAATCTTAAACTATGAGTGTTCAGTACTTTGTCTAGCCTATTTTTAAACAGATTTACACTTTGACTGGAAACAACCTCTGAGGGAAGTTGGTTCCAGATATTAACTATTTTATAGGAAAAGAAATTTCCGCAGACTGAGGTCCTAAATGTCTTTACACACTCAAATAGTGTGCAAGATTTCGTCTAACCTTTTCTTGAACTGATCCACAGAGGAACTGTTCACAACTTCCGAAGGTAACCTGTTCCACGTGTCACAGATCTTATACGTAACGTAATTCCCACACACACTAGTCCTAAACCGTTTCAATTCCAGCTTCCAACCATTGTTGCGAGTTGGGTTATCATTTAAACTAAACATACTTCTAAAATCGACATCGTTGAACCCTCGTAAGAGCTTGAAAACCTCGATCAGTTGACCGCGCAGCCTCCGAGTTTCAAGCGAAAACAAGTTCAGGGCGCGTAACCGTCGATTGTAGCCCATATGCCTAACGGAAGGGATCAACTTTGTGGCCCTCGCCTGCACTCGCTCCAGCCTCTCAATATCTTTCCTGAGGGTGGGCGACCAGAACTGCACAGCATACTCCAGGTACGGCCGAACAAGGGAATTGTACAGTGAGAGCACAATCTCCTTGTTCCGAAACTGAAATTGCCTCCTGATATAACCCAATAGTTTCTGGGCTTTCTTTTCCACCTCTACACACTGTTTCGTAAACTTAAGGTCGCTGCTAATTAGCACACCCAAGTCCTTTTCTAAATCAGTCACCTCTATATTACTGCCCAACATCGAGTAGTCCGACTTGGGATTGGCGTAGCCAATGTGCATCACTTTGCATTTACCCAAGTTAAACGGCATTTGCCATTTTTCGGACCACTCTCCTATCCTACCTAGGTCCGCACGCAGTTCCTCGATCGCTTCGGGCGTCCCAACATTGGCCCCAAGCTTGGTGTCATCAGCGAATTTGGCGATCCGACTGACGATGCCACCGTCGATATCATTATGTAAATGGTAAACGAGAAGAGAGAGAGAGACGAGAGAGAGAGAGAGAGAGAGAGAGAGAGAGAGAGAGAGGCTTCCTGAAATTTATACGAAACAGGAGCAAAGGAAAGTGTTTAAGTGTTCACTTATTTTAAATATAAAATGTTCTTTTATAGGCGTTTTTATGGACAAAGTCCAAATATTTTATGAGCAAACACGTCATTCCTTCCTTCAGTTCCATCGAATTAAAATCGCGTTCGGATCTCATTTTGCGGCGATGAAAGTGAAATCGAATTAAAATTGCTCGTGAAACTCTTCTTTAAATTATAATAATGATTATAATGACGGTTGTGAAAGGAAATCAATCATCATATCGTGTATATACAGTAGTCGAATGTTTATACAAGTTACAGACGATATATTTAGAAAAATTAATTTCATATGACAAGTAATTCTGTAAATTATTATGGAAGATACTTGTGTAAATTATACCAGACATACATACATACATAATATATATATATTTTTATATAAAAATATATATTATAATGTATATGTGCCTCCGTGCTGTAGTGGTCAGCGTCGCTGACTACGGATCCATCGGCCCCGGGATCGAGACCCGGTGATGGCAGGAGGCGCGCAGCAAAACCCAGCTGTTCATCTTTGTACGTAATAAAAAATTGGGTGCTACTATAGCGTGCGGTCTACAACAAATTCAATTACATTAAAACAAAAAAAATTAAAGGACAAGTAAAACAAACAATTCATTCTATGGGGTATAATGCCGGGTTAGGTCATCTGTATGCCCTTGACGATTGGTTAGGTTAAGTTGTGATATTTTTGTTAAAACTAACGAAAATATCACAACTTAACCTAACCAATTGTCAAAGGCATACAGTTGACCTAACCGGGCATTATACCCCATAGAATGAATTGTTTGTTTTATTTGTCCTTTAAATTTTTTTGTTGTAATGTAATTGAACTAATATTTGTCTTCATGACTGCCCCTTTTATAGACCGCCTTGACCTCACATTCGTCCCCAAAGATCAGGTCAGGTCAGGTCAGGTCAAATTCTTTTGTAGACCGCACGCTATAGTAGCACCAAAAATTGGTTGGTAGATTAATGGGTAGCTTAGTGGTTAAGGCGCTGGGCTGCTGCTGGTGGGGCGTGGTTCGGATTCCGTTAAACTGTAGGTCTAAGGTGGAGTGACAAGCTTGACTTTCGTCAGCGTGAACAATTTGGACCGAAACTTTATTATTATTATTTATTAGTATTGTATAATACTAACTTTGGTTGATGATAATGAACGTGCGAGTACCGGCTCTCACACACAGCAATAACAAACTCGCTGCAAACACAGTACAACCATTTGTTTTGATATACGACTATTCTCTGTAAATTAAACTACAGTTAAGAGCTTTACACCTTATACCTCGCATTGAAATGGTACTGGTCTTGATTAATGTGCATTTTAATCCATACCATTTTATACTGTACATGTCTCTTGACACCTGAAGCAAATATTGCATGTACGATATTCCAATATCATACTTTAGTTCTCATTTTATACGATAATGATGACAGAAGTCTATACTGATAAAAGGATAAACTAAAGTGGTCGCGTTCTTTATCATCGTCGACTTGCGTAAATTTTGGAGAGAAAATGGCATAGTTAATATTTTTTTATATATTTTTTTCTTTGACGCTACTCTCTCAATTCAATATAGTTAAATTCTTCTTCGAGCCTGAAACCAATATTCACTTTATCACAACCATTACAACAAAAAGGCAATAATCTGGTGCTGCAAACTCTATTTATTGTCAGTGTTCATTTATCGAAATATTCGAAAGTGTCTTAACCACTTGTAGCTGAAAATTATCTTCATTTCTTTACCTAAACTAAGACAATTCGAGCATTGAGACCTCTTTCAACCATTATCTCTAGATTATATCACTGAAAATGCCTCATACCCCTAACGCCTAAAACTGACCAAATCGCTCTATGTTTTGGCACGTAACAAGATTTATTTGAAGACACACGTCCATTTTTCATTTTAGCTCGTGGTCCGAAGAAGGGTGTCGCGTGCTGAGGTTCAACACTTCGCATGCGACCTGCCAGTGCGATCACCTCACCAACTTCGCAGTGTTGATGGATGTCCACGCAACACCCCTCTCTCCGCAACACCAGGTGGCGCTCTCTGTCATCACCTACGTGGGCTGCGTCATCTCTATCGTTGGTCTTCTGTTAGCAACAGTTGTCTTCCACGCTTTCAGAGGATTAAAGGTGAGGCTTGGATAAAGTCTTAAAATTACAGTCTGCAGCCTATTAAAGATATTTGCACCGTCTTACGAAAGCTATGATTGATCTATTGTAGATTCAACTTCATTATTATGAAGTTTTTGCTATTTACTGTTCAAAGTAAGATAGATGTCTATGCATGTTATCATTGACCTTATTGCGTTATTCCTAAGTAAAAAAATGAGTTTAATTTTAACGTATCAAATTACGCCAGAATTGGAAGTGTTCTTTTGAATATTGGTCGAGGTTTTGCGTTTCCGAAGTATATGCCTAACATTATAATGAGCATTACTGCATAACTACATACCAATCGAAATGGACTACCCTATTTAGAAAGCTCAACTGAACCGTGTGACAGCAGTAAAGAATTTCGTAAAAGATAAAAACGGATCGAGAAAATTATTTCAAAAACATTATCTGTTATAATGTGTCTTTTAATAGATAAACATCGATTTTCCCTTTTATATACATAAAAAAAAATAAGAGTAAATTATTCAGACGGAGCAGTCTTGGAATCCCCAATTTATGTATATATTTCTTGACCGCCAATTCAGAGAGGGATCTACGAGCTCGTATGAGAACCGAGCGGGTTATCATTAAAAGTGAAAAAAAATAAGGGTCCTAGAGGTTCCATAATAAGGTTTTTATAAAGATAAAAGGAAGGGAGGTCCTACAATTGCTTAAAACTTTTTTTAATCTTCTCTCTAGGCGCGCATCCACGAATAAAATTTACTATTCTTTTTTTTATTTTTGTAATGAATTTCACGGATTGAGTAAAGACCTGCCACATTTCGGGAAAGCATTTCTTCTCGTTACTGTTCCAAATCTAACTAAGAAAATAATGATTTAATACATTTTGGCGATACGAGCGTTCCTTCAACTTTTAAATAAATCACTTAATATGTACGCAAAAATCATCGGGTTTATTTAAACCTTGTATATTTTTACCTTTATACCACGAAAGAATTAAAACTAGATAAAAACTAACATTCAGGAAGCTCATTTCCCTCCTACGTGGGGCTGAGTGTGCGCTTCCCTAAGGGTCACCTGAGCCAGATCAGAAACAGGGTGGGTGGCAGGCCCAATCCCACCTGATGCCAGCAGCTGGGAGCGAACTCAGAACTACACCGCTCAAAGTCTGCCTCCGTAACAAATATATGAATTGAATAATAATTGAAATAAATAAAAAAAATTCTTAATAAATTCATATAATTACCTGTACATGGAACCGATTGGAATATTTTTTTAATTATTATTATGTAATTGTATTATTATTATTAGCAAATATTATAATAATAATAATAATAATACTGACTCGTAGAAAATGTTACATGGTCATTCTAACAACTTGAAAGGAATCGTTCATAATTCTTTCTTATACATACGGTACTCGCTTCTGCTCAATGCAACACGGTTCACTCAATTCCTGTAATTGAATTTTGTTTGTATTTGTCGCTCATAAATCCTTTCTGCAGAGTGATCGAACGACCATTCATAAGAACCTCTGCATCTGCCTCCTCCTCGGAGAAGCCATCTTCGTCGGAGGTATTTCGAGGACGGATCAGCCTCTCGTCTGCAGCATCGTCGCAGGATTCCTTCACTACTTTTTCCTCGCGGCTTTCGCCTGGATGTTCCTCGAAGGTAAACTTTTAAACTGCGAAGAACTTGAGGAAATGTTAATTTCTTAAGGAAATATGCTAATGAATGCCCGTTCAATATATCAGGATTACCCGAAGGATATGCAAAAATATTGCCTTGCCGCTTCCCTTCCGCGTATACGGGAAATTTAGTGGGTTTGCGCGGCTATTCTCTAATTTCATTTTAGTCTAATATGATACGAATAGTAGTAGACTGTCAATTACTTGAAATTTTAAAAGTGGGCAATCTTATTTATTATTTTGAAATTTATTACGTGTGGTAAAGCCTTCTTATACATAATACATATATAATTCCATTTCACATTCATAACCGAGTTTTCCCCCGAAGAAATTCATTCTTATTTTTGCATTTGATAAAAGATTCAATTTTACATTTTTTTCTTTTCCAACTTGTCAGCAGCGAATACGTCGGAAAGTAACCCCTGATGTGTCATGGCGCGTTGCCTTTCTTGTCTTCACGATCATGTCTCCATAAAAGATGCTTCGCGTCCCATTTTAAGCTTTCTGTTCTCATTTTATTCCCACCTTATCCCCGTATTCTCCCGTCCTCCTCCTCCTCCTCCTCCTCCTCCTCCTCCTCTCGCTCTTCGCTTTTATTTTTATATTAACGTCCTCGTAATACAAAGATCTTCTCTGTGCCATTCTCATTCGGATCTACGTTTGTTTGCATTTGTTTTCAGCATTGTTTGTGTTGTTTTCATCCGCTGAAGTTGTACATATTCGCGTATTCTTTTGTTAGTTAATTATGTTTAGAATTCTAACTATTATAATTCTTTGAGATGACCCAAATCCTGATCTTATAATCCTTAACTCGTTTATAGAGAAGCGAAATAGTTCCCTTTTATTCTTCCCTCGTTTTCTTTTCCCCTCGTTTTCTTTTCCCCTCTCCATTCACGTTCCCTTCATAGCCTTCCGTACGTCATAGCGATTAACGTCTCGTATTTTGCGTCTCATCCTGAATCAGGATTCCAGCTGTACGTGATGCTCATCGAAGTGTTCGAAGCTGAGAAGTCCCGCGTCCGTTGGTATTACGCGACGGCTTACGGTTTCCCGGCCGTTGTTGTAGCTGTCAGCGCTGTCATCGACCCATATAGCTACGGCACGGACACTGTCTGTTGGCTGCGCACTGACAACTACTTCATCTTCGCCTTTGTGGGACCAGTTCTGCTCGTCCTCGTGGTAAGTACAAGAATAAATTATTCTCACGTGCGGTCACTGCACTAAAAAGACGTTTACTTCGCAACGAGGTTTGGGGTTCTCATAGTCTCCGAGTAAGCGAGCTATCGGAAGCTTTTTACACGTTTCTTTGCTCTAAACGTGTTTATATGCGTGTATTACGTGTGAGGTCAAGCGGGAAATTGAGAATCAATTTTTTTTTCCCCCAAAACAATTCGCCTGACTATCAAAATGAAAAGGTTTTGATTAAATTCCGTTCAAAAGGAAAACATCTTTTGATTGATAAGTATATATATATTTTTTCCTCTCTTTTTTACGCTTTTGTTTAGACCTGACAAAAGACCCTTAAATTGAATTGTGATAGCTACAGTGACGTACTTTGGGTGGGGATTATGTCCTCCCGTTGGCACTTTATTGGCACCTCATACAATGGAATTATCTGTACGATGTGCCTAATATATAGAACCTTCAAATAAATGTAAGAGAACTTTATTTCACAAACTGGAGTGGAATAAGGACAGTTCACTTTAAGGGAGCTTTTGTTACGCCTAAACAAAGACGTAAGAATAGTAGAAGTGTTAGTACGTGCTTAGTCTGAATTCCATATTTAAATAGATGATAACATATTAAAATAAAAGTAGCAAATCACACATTGTATCGAAAACATGGAAGTTTTCATCGCTAGGTTATAGATCTTAATGTAAATGTCTGTGCGGGTTATGAGGCGCCTGTCGGTCGTACGAGTTAGTTGCGATTCAGACTTTTAGAACAATCTTTAGCTTGTAAAGAAATGGTGTAAGCATATTTTAACGATGTATGTCCACTACCAGTCAAAAGTTTAAGTACACCTACTAATTTCCAATGTTTTGCTGCTTAGCTCATGACAAACTTCAAATGTAAATTTAACAGGTACTAGAGATGAATTTGCTTACCTGGCTTTCAAATTGTATGCTTCAGTGCATCTGCCCTATGCAGTGTGTTGTAAACACAGAAGCTTCTTCAAAATAGCCTTCAAAATGTGTTAATTTACGTCTAGCATGCAACCTAAAATTAATGCCATTAGCTCTGCACAAAGGTCCAAAAACAGTTTAAAAGCCTTTACTGGGGTAGTGTGTTTTTCAGGAGTATGTTAATACATGTGTTCAGTTATTAACATGCGCTGCAGGTCTTTACATATAAAATCCTTGCAGAGGAGCTAACTGTGTAGTTTAAGGTATATTTCTGTTTCAAAAAGCAAAAATGGGTGCCAAAGCTCAGTTAACAACAGAAAAAAGAAAGTGATAGTCGATTGTAACTGAGAAATGAGGGCCAGAGGCAAATTGCAAAAAAACTCGGTTTCTGTGAATGCGGTTGCTTGTGCCATTAAATGGTACGAAGAAACTGGTCAAAATAAGAACAGAAAAAGGTCAGGGCGACCAAGAACCACAACAGACTCGGAAGACAAGTATATCCGAGTCACCAGTCTGCGCGACAGACGCCTCACAGCACCTGAAATCAAAGCCCAGCTGAAGAACTCCAGAGGTACAACAGTTTCAACATCAACTGTTCAGAGAAGACTAAGAGAGGCAGGATTAAAAGGACGAACTGCAGCAAAGAAACCAATGCTGAGACTCCAAAACAAAGAAAAGGCTAGCCTGGGCTAAAAAACACCAAAAATGGACTGTTGAGCAGTGGAAATTTGTCCTTTGGACTGACGAATCAAAGTTCGAAGTTTTTGGGTCCAAACGCAGAGTATTTGTGCGGCGCAGAGCGGGTGAAAGAATGAACAACAGTGTGTTGTGCCAACAGTGAAGCACGGTGGAGAAAGTGTGATGGTCTGGGGATGTTTTGCAGGGGAGCAAGTTGGAGATCTCCACAAAGTCACTGGAATACTGAACCAACGTGGCTATCACAGCATTCTACAGCGCCATGCCATCCAATCTGGACTGCGACTAGTTGGCCAACAGTTCATAATGCAGCAAGACAACGATCCAAAACCCACTTCCAAACTGTGTCAAAATTACCTGAAGTAGAAAGAACGGCAACGTCAGCTCACAGTTATGGAATGGCCAGCACAGTCCCCGGATCTGAACCCCATCGAGCTAGTGTGGGATGAACTGGATCGACGAGTGAAAGCCAAGCAGCCATCCAGTGTTCAGAAGCTCTGGGAACTCTTACAAGGAGTGCTGGCAGCAGCTTTCACCAGACTATCTTCTTTCTCTTGTTGAGCGCATGCCTCGAATTTATTCTGCTGTAATTGCTGCTAGAGGAGGCTATTTTGATAAATCTAAAATTTAGACTCTGCTTTTGGTAAATTGTCCTGATTTGTTGTTATTTAAGTTCCCATGTTTGTACTTACGAATTTGTGTCATGATAACTTAGTTCATAAATTTGAAATTTTGTTTAAAGCTCTTTATTTATTAATATTTTAGGGTGTACTTTAACTTTTGACTGGTAGTGTAGGTCTTTGAATGAATTATTTTTTCCCCATCTACGGACTCTTGGGTAGTACAGAAAGGGGACCTACCAGTATTTTATTTAAGATTTGAATTGCAAATGCGCAATACTCTTGGGCATTATAAATAATATTACGGTAAAGTGACGCGTGCAGGAAATTTTATGCACTTGTGTGCACTGAATGTCACACGACATTCCGTAACTATTCCACAAGGATGTATGTACAAACAACTTCAAACTTCACACTAGTCTCCGCCTACGGATGTACGAATACATAGTTATGGTCTCTGACTGGATAATTCATAATGTGTTAGAGGAGAGGAAAGAAATTAAACATCTTAATTGGTCAGCCTTTGAAACTTTTTTGCACCATTCCATTACCATTTCGTTACAATACCAAAAAAAATGGATATATTCGTAAGCATCAGTGCCATTATAAAATTGAGGCCCAGTTTTTAAAATCTCGTATTTGTTTTTGGGTTAGATTGTCAAATCGATGAGATGTAATCCCACCCACCGAAAAAAAAAAAAAAAAAATTGTTTATAGACTAAGTAGTAAGTTAGAACCTATACCTACCCATGAAACACTTTCTTTGGACTGTGCGTATCTGAAGTAAGTTTCTTGAAATTTTTTAGAGAGTTTTAAAATTGTGATGATGATCGGCGAACCCCCCCCACACGTTCTTTACTTTCTTTGATAGTGTGGTATAATTAAACATCACTTGATTAACTTGTGTTCATTACTGTAGATGAATTTTTTCTTCCAAATTTTATCATACCAAGACAACATGCTCATTTCCCTCCCATTTGCCGAATTGTGACGAGTCCGTGCAGTGTAATTTCTTATCACGGCCTCCAGCGTTTTGGTAGAAATGCTTTTAGTGCACTATGCCAAATTGTCTTGTGTGTCAGTACCATCGCGTGAATCAAAATGTTTCTGAAATCTCTCTCCACATGCATTTACTGGCAAATTACCTTTCTGATAGCAGGCCTAGGTTTCACTATGAAAACTTTCTTCTCTACACTGAGGGACGCCATGATATTCTTGTATTTCCCTTAATTTCTTATTTATCTGATTTTTTTTTTTTATAACCGAAAACATTTGATAAAAAAAAAATAAGGCCAAATTTGGTATGCTTTATCACACTTTCAATATTCTATATTTAATGTATACGAAACTTTTGTCAGAAACGGTCATGTCATGTCTTCGGACTTGTACCCATTTCGTCGACAAGACGAAAACATCGACAAAAAACTAACCTATTAATAACTTTTCGATAGAATGTCAAATCGATCATTTGCCGTAAGGCTGGTGTTTGCTAGTCTGTAGAAATGTTAATATTCGACAAAAATGTGTCTTCGATTTGGTCCGTAGGTCAAAATATTTATCTGGCAAAAGGTTGCAGCGTCGTTACCAAGGGAAACGCAATATATTATCATCACTTTCGGCGTTAATATAATTGATTACGAAAATATACTACGCCCATAAAAGGACAAATTTCAAGCTACGTATTCGCGCGCGCGTGCACGTTTTTGTGTGTGTATATACGTCTCGCATACGAGAGCTCTAACGGTGTTTGTTTCAAGGTTGCAAGCATATTGTGTCGTGCATGATAATTTATAAATTGTAAAAAATGCTGTGCATATGATCATTATTTCCGCCTGGCCAAGTGATTCGACAATCAACTTGTGGCCAAAACGTTAGGCAAGCTAGCTGAAAATGTGAACTGTACAATTTTCCAAGGCCAACTATACGTGAACTTTACCATAAGTGGACATGGACCAGGATAAACGAGAGAAATAAATGATGATTAGAGCGCTCGCTCACTGAAGACATTACAAAAACCACGTACCTCGTCGAAAATTCCTACTTACAGCCGCCAGTGCAAGCCAAAAATTAGCACAGGCAAAGTAAACTGAGAAGAAGCAACCAAAACCCATTGCGTTCTAATTTAGTCATCTCGTGTATGGGCATAAGTACGACTGATTTGAGATTTATGTTGTAGCCTACGGTTCAACTATTCACCTCCGTGGGCAGCGATTTTGAATACTAAGAAGAATTAAGACACCTCCAGAGGAGATTAGAACAGATGAATACATGTTCAATCTTCCAACAAAGAATCAATTGAAAAACACCCTGTTAAAACAATGATGAATAAACCTATGTTGCCAGTAGATTCATACACACGACTCGCTGGAAGAGAGAGGAGGGGTACTCCGTGGGTACCCACAATTCATTACCTTAATTGTGAAACGGAACGTTGTCACAAATGTTCAAGAGTTCGTCTTCAGGGGAAACTGAATATTGGCGAAATCGCGACCACGTCATAATAGTCTGACTCGCTACACCTCAATGCGAAGAGGTTTGTTTCCTTGAGTTTTGCACGTGGACTCGAATATTTGTTTCCACCAATGCATCCAAGTGTATGGTGAGCACTTTTTAGGATTTGTTCTAGGCCAAAATAATGACAGTTTCCAAATAAACTGTTTTTAAATCTAAAATCAGTTCTGTGATCTTGCAAGTGTATCATTGTGCGCTCTCTTGGCCCAACTCCTACCCACGTTTTCCAGATGTTTAAAAAAAATAATCACGAAAAAGTCGCGATTAAATGAGAACTAATAAACTGCAGTGAATTGTCTCGCATACCCCTCGAAAGAGCAATCAGCAAGGTTTTATTTTAAGGCATGAATTTCGATTTAGCCTAAACTACAAAAAGTAATGAACTTTACGAGTGTCTAGAATCAAAAGTTATCGATATTTCTGGATCAAATTACCAATAAAAGATAATATGCTACAGGGTGTTCCAAAACTTCAAATAAATATAAATACAAAAAGTACTATAAAATACCTTTATAATGGAATGGTGTCATTCCTTTTGTGTATTGTTTTCTTTCTGTTGAGAATTGGTTTTTGAGAAGCGATTCCACAGCGAAACTCTTCATAGAGAGGAAACAGCAATAACTCGCCAATAACGACGCAAATATTGGTTGACAATAATAAATTGTAAAGGTAGTCTCCCTTTTATTGCCTCGCAAACCACATCGTTATATATATATATATATATATTACATAGTTTGTAACGGTTTGTGTGTTTTTATTCAGATTAAAGCTTTTTAAAATTTTTCGTACAGCAGGATTTTATTTTTTCTCCTGTCATATACAGGGTGGGCCGAAAGTCCGGATCCATAGGAAAATATTTATTTTAATACATAAATTACAACAAATGGTAAAAACTTAAAATGAATATCAACTTTAACTCGTAAATGCGTATCCGTGATACTGTACAGTAGTTCGTACTCCAGTATAAATACTCAAATACTTTTTTTATTTCAGCCCAGAAATGGCTTCGAATCTAACAGAAGAAGACCGGGTAGAACTTGTGCTCATGTACGCAAGACAGGGCGATACACACAGAGAAGTTGCTACCGAATTCAATAGAAATCATCCTGATAAGCATCCAGTAACACATGCGACTGTTGGCAAGTTGTTTAAACGTTTCAAAGAAACAGGAAGTGTGCATGATCGACGGCGTTCTGGTCGTCCAAAAACTGCAACTGATGAAAATACCTCTGCAATGGTTTGTGAAACTTTAACGAACAGTCCAGTAAAGTCAACAAGAAGATTATCAAATGAAACACGCATCTCGAGAACGTCAATTCGAAGAATTAAAAATCATAAATTCCATCCCTAAGTGTCTCGATGTCAGAGGCCGCCAATTTGAGCATTTGTTATAATTTGTTGTTTATACTGGAGTACGAACCACTGTACAGTATCACGGATACGCATTTACGCGTTAAAGTTGATAGTCATTTTAAGTATTTACCATTTGTTGTAATTTATGAATTAAAATAAATATTTTGCTATGGATCCAGACTTTCGGCCCACCCTGTATATATACACCATACAGTGTTTATTTTGTAATGGTATATATCGTATACACACACACACCATTCAGTTTTGGGCCAGGTGGAGAGGTGGGTTTAAGGTAATGACGATAACCCACAAATATATTTTTAATTTTCTTATAGAAAGAAGGTCATTGAAGGGAAGCTTTCGCCCGTTTGTTGCACGCTCGCTTTCTCTCGTACTTACTGTACGGGTAATGGAGGCATTCTTTGTCTGTGGCATTCCTCGGACCGCAGTAAAAACGTTTAACAAATTTCCCTCTGTTGCAACGACGTTTCAATCTTCCCCGCGAAACATTTCTGACAGTCGCGTTTTCAATCCCGAAGCCGTCCCGAAATGAAAGAATAAAAGCAATAAAGAATAATGACGGCTTGCCGCTCCCTAATTAATAATCTTTGTTTAGGGAACTGATAGTGATTGTGTTTGATTCGAGAGTAAATTTTACGACGGAAGGCGAGTCGCCGGCACTGAGGGAAAAGAGGGAAGGAAGGAATGGCGGGCTCCGTGTCATTTCCATGGTTACTTGCCAGGAGTGAATTTATGTTTGCTTTCCTTTTTCGTTTGATTGCTTTTAGTAGACACTAGAAATGATTTCCCTGACGAAACAGCCAGCGACGAAGCTCGAGAGGAGTCGAAAATTGGCAAATCAAGTTCAATATCCATCTAAACTGTAAATAGAAGCGCCGCGTGCCTTCCTATACCTTTATAGATGCAGCAAGAGCAAAATTTGTGTGTATATATAATAATATAATATAATATATAAATATATACTGTATATTATTATTATTCTTGACCCCTCACAATGGTGTAACATTAAGCAAGATTAAAATCTTCGCCTTAACCAATTATACAGCTTTTTCACAATTCTAATTCACTCTCTACACAGTATTTGAAAGGGGTTGGAGATAATAAACCCAAGTGCTCTTTGCTAAGCAATATGAATGAATGGATTGCGTGGAATTAGTTTATAATGTGAGAGTTTTTTGCTCCATCATTTGTCTTCATGAACAAAAATATGAAGTGCGTTGTTCGGTCCAAGGATGTCTTAATGTGTTCCCTCTTGACTTATAATTAAAATGGAACGTTGATGGCATTTTTTAACAAAATCAAAGTTATTTACCAAAAGTAGTTTTATAATATCAACCACTAAATGTCGCATTAATCACAGTATTGAAAAAAAAAAATCTCGATAAATGATTAATGTAGCTCAAAATTGCCCAATTTTGCGTAAATTGAAATTTTACGATATTTGATTCAGTGTATTTCGACTATTGAAATCGATGGTAAAATTCTGTTTCGGTTTGGTGTATCCCGACTACTGGAACCGATCGATGGTGCAGTTATCGACATAATAAATAGTTTGGTCGCCGACAGCCGAGTATTACGATAGAACCTAAAGCAAAAAATTTCTGTACACGATTCAACTCCCGATTTAATTACACCATCGAAGTTCAATAACAACATTTAATATAAAAATAGTAATAAATACGTTTCTTGCGTAACTTTTTTAATAAAATTTATTGAAAAAAAAAAGGTGCGTATTAAAAAACGTTGATTGTTCGCGGTTTTTCGTGGGGTGTTCGCAAAGATTTCCGCTGGGACTAAATTATTCGGAATAACTTTAAGAATTCTCTCTTCCAAACTTTATTTCATTTCTGTGTTCGATTGTAATTTTCTTACCCATAATTTCCCCTTTTATATAGACTACGGTTCTCTTCCCCCTTTGATCTTAATCATAAAATGAGGGGAGGCTGAACCCTTTTTTAAGGATTTTTATTATTAATAAAAATGTGAAGGGGGATTTCTTCCCCCACCCCCCCAGTTGAAGCGCTCAAAGTATTAGGACATATGGTGGTCTAATAGTTTTGAAAATCTTAAGCTGAATGTTAAGTCTTTTCCCTCTTCCTTCCTCTCGCACCGAAATTTTATATTAATGGAGGAAAATTTCGATTTGGGCCAACGGTGTAAGAATAAAGTCTGGATGGTTGATGTAATCATAATACTATGGTGATAGTGGTACTAGTAGTACAGTACTATTAATAGTAAAAGCGAGCTTATTTATTTTCATTTATTTTCATTTATTTTAGGCAAACAGCGTCTTTCTGACGCTTTCCCTCATCCTGATGTGTCGACATACTCAGAATTCCGCAGTGTTGAAGAACAAGGAAACATCAAGGCTAACTTCGTTAAGGTAAGATAATTTTGTTTAGAAATTTTTTAATTAAATGAACAGGGACCAACTTCAGGAAACGCTCATCAACAGTTCTGAAAAACAGTTACGTAGTTTGATTTTACTGTGAACATTCTATTTTTGATGCTTGTTGTTGTTCGTAATTAATATGCTTTCTGTAGTAAAATACTCTTCCTGCTTTACAACACCCTCATTGTCATTCACAATCCGAGTGTGAAAATATTCGAATTGAGAAATGCAGATTTAACTTTAACCTAAACCTTAATGCACGTCCAAAGTGGAAAATCCTATTATGAAAATAGGGCTGACGTGAAGCGAGCTTTTAAGGCCGGCCGCTCAGAGAATCGTCTCGCGACTGACGACTCGTGAAGACTCGAGTCGCGTGTATTTTACATCGATAGAATGAGAGCCCCGTACCCTGCAGCGACCGTGACGCGGTTCTGGGAATCGTCGTAGTGTGGCGGGTCGCTGCAGTGTGCGGGGCTCCTATTGTCACTGTAAAATCACGTGCGACTTTAGTCGTCACGACCCAAGTCGCCAGTCTGTGTGCGGCTGGCTGGCCTAAGAGAATTGTGTGCTATGTTTGTACGCCAGTTTTCAAATATTGCGAACGTATTTCAGTTTCACGAAAGGAAAAAGATATCGAATGGGACTCAAAATGTGACCAATAAATTTTATTGTTTCAATACCTGAAATTTGGGTCTCGTTAAAGGTGGTGGTAAGTTTCTAATAACCGAGTTACGTCGTAAGTGGTTACGACGCGTTTCTCTCTAGCGTCTGTAGCTCAGTGAGTAACACTTTTTTCCTTATACATGTATAAGCGAAGACACTGAGGTCGGGGGTTCGAATCCCGATGATGCTGGTAATCATAACGTAGGAGATAGAGCAATGGGAATCATTAGTTGGCCTGAGCGCTGTGCCAGTTTCTGCCCCTCATTGATTATTTATTATCAATACTGCTTCTCGTTACATCAGCAAGATAAGCGATTTGGGGTCAGTCCAGTAATCATATGGATGACAGTTCTCCGCATTCGGATGATGTAGCGACCCGTAGTTGATCCCACTTAAATCTGTATGCTCCCTCCGTTACACGATACCCTCTAATGAAAACAAGTCGGGAAATGTAAAAAGATCGTTAGAAATAAACTTGCGATACGATCATGAAAATAAATTGTTTTTTTTAAATGTTAAATTCTTTAACCACTACACCATTACTACACATTGTAGTGTCACTGACTACGAATCCATCGGCCCCGGGATTCGAGACCCAGTGACGGCAGCCGGCGCGCAGCAGAACTCAGCTGTTCATCCTTCCACACAATAAAGAAAGTGGTTGGTATATAAATGGGTACCGTAGGTGGCCTAGTGGTTAAGACGCTGGGCTGCTGATGGGGCGTGGTTCGGATTCCACGTTAAACTGTAGGTCTAAGGTGGAGTGAAAAGCTTGACTTTCGTCAGAATGAACAATTCGGGCGGAAGCAAACCAAAGGTATTATTATTTTCAATTATAATCTTGTATGAAATTAATCCTATGCATAATAATTAAAATATAATAAATTTAATGGTGTAATTTTTAGGCACTGGCACCATCTCATTGCGTAACAAAAATCTTTTTTGAGTTTTTATTAAAATTTCGAAGTTTCACAAATTATTTAATATGCCGAATTATCTCGCACCTTTTACCCTAAAAGCTCCGTTACAAATGGAAAATGGGTTTAGTCTCTTTCACGGAAGGTATTTTGCGGGTTGAAATTTATATGTCGTCCGTGCGTTATAGCGAAAAACACATTTCAAATTCTGTTATTTAAAATACGTTATAATATATATATATACAATTTTCCCCTCACTGTGTTCTTTTTAAATTGCGACTAAAAATTGCAAATGCACGCAAGTTTTTAAAGTTTATTTCTGTAGCGTGTCATGCACAGCGAAAGAATTATTACAAAGAATGGTTCTTCGTGGGCCTAGAACCATCCTCTCTGTTTCTCCACTTCGTAAATTTCATTCCGTGATACGCAGTGGTGGGCACCGTTAACCAAAAAGTTAACTTCGATAACGATAATCCGATAATTTTACTACAAAGTTAACGGAAGTTAACGATAATCCGTTAACGATAACTATTTCTTTACTAACATTTACAAAAATCGAGGAAAAAAGCTTTAAAATCCAACAATAAATAGGTATTTAACTATTTTTATCAAGTTTTGCAACTTTTTTGCTTAATTTTCTTTTTTATTTTTAATAAAAAATGTACTGATTACATGTTTTGAAACCCTTGTAACCACTAACCATTAACTAAATTTTAATTTACCAGAGAATTATTATGGCGGGAACTGAAAGGTAAAATTAAATTTTAGGCACATTTATTAAAGACTGACACAATGTGCTGGTTGCCCTTCAGAAAGACCAACTTCTCAAAGTTAGGCCCAACTGCCAGTCTTGACCTCTTGGGCCTCAGGATGTCCTTGCCGAGAGAGAAGAGCCGTTCCACTGCGGCAGAGGACGGAATTGGCAGACTGAAGTTATGGCGGTTTGAATTCATTTGCGGAGCGGTGATCTTCCGTGAATGACTCCTCGCAGTTAACGTGTTAACGGACTAAATATCGAGTTATCGGAAGTTAACTGGTCCGATAACGATAAATGGAAATTAACTTCCGTTAATAGTCCGTTAAAAAAAGTTAACTTCGTTAATTAACTGTTATCGGATTAAAGCTTTAGTGCCCAACACTGGTGATACGATAGGTACTGAATCGTACACTCGCTATTTGTACTTTCTTTAAAACAATTTCTTCATTAAAACATGAAATAACATACGAAGATTGAAAAGAATGAATACTTCCAATCCCTCATTATTATGGCTTCAAACTTTGATAATAAGGGAATTCCATCCTCCGTGTTTTCGTTATCGGTTTGTTCATTCGTGTTGCAGGATTAAAAAATGCTGCTCGTGTCGGATATAAATGCGTTGTTCTTTCTCCGACGTGGATTTGTCTCGACTCAATTTGCATTGAAACGAGCTCAGCTTTCCTCCTCGCGCGAGTTGCGTGCGGGAGACGACTCATTCTTCGAAGATTGAGAGGAAAAGAAAGGAAAGAGTTTCCCCTTGCACACGATATTTTAACGGCGCTCCCTCGCCGAAAATCGTTTTTGTCAATGATTAGTGGCTTTTAAAAGAATAAATATTACGAAAGCTCGTCTGCCGGTCTAAGTAAATAAAGGTTTATCATGGCAGTTGTTTTAGCGTTCGTGTTGTAGAAAGTGAAGGCAATATGATTTATTAATGTTAACTTTGGAGAGGAATTTTTAGGTTCTCCAGTAGTCCTATAAATCTGTCAAAAGTTTAAACGCATTTTGAAGACCTAACAATTTTACGTCAAATTTTTAAGTTCCTGAAATTATTTAAAAAAGTTTTTGCTTCAGTTCGAAATGTGGATCAATATGAGGTTCAACGTGTTAAATTTTTATTTTAATATTTTTTCACTTTTCATTTAAGCACAACACCTTCATAGATTGACAGTATACTGTCAGGTTTTCCATTTGTAGTTCTTGTTTCATAATTATCCATGATGATGATGATGATGATGAATAACCACCAAAATAAAACCCATATGTAAAGTCAGTTCTATTAGATGTAACGTAACCCATTAACTAACAGATTAACTATATTGGAGATAAGGCTGAAGGTAGCGTTCATCAAATTAGTATGATAGAAATCTAACACGCGTGCCCTTTTCAGGTCATGGATCAGAGGAGCTGTGATACTGATGTTCCTTCTTGGATTAACTTGGACATTCGGTCTTCTGTATTTGGATCAAGCGTCAGTAGCAATGGCTTACGTCTTCACCGTTCTTAATTCACTGCAAGGACTGTTCATATTCGTGTTCCACTGCCTCCAAAATGACAAGGTAAAACGAATAGTTTGTCCCATTCATTTGATTTAGCTTGTCTTTTTGTTGAATGTGCTAAATATTATTTTCATACCAAACATAATTGAATGTCAATTTGTTTCTTTGTTCTTTGATGTATATTCATTTGTTTTTAGCTTTTTCTTAATTGTTGTTCTTCATTTATAACTTACGTGTTTGCGGTGAAGGTGTAGAAGATAAATTATTGGTTTAAGTTTTTTATTGATGTAAGCTCATGGGTTTAAAATCTGTCTTCACTAATCTCGCTTTCTTCTATTAATATATATGGTGTCCTCCACTGAGTCTAACTGAGGGGATCGTTTGTTCTATTAACCCGTAGGTGAAAAAAGAGATGAAGCGCTTATGCAGACGCCACACATGGCTGAGGGCTTGCCTGTGCTACTCCCGATCCCACTCCACACCCACAACATCTACGAAGACAGACGCTCGTAACAGCCAACTCGCTCCTTCCCTCGGCCACTCCCAGGCTTCGAACTCTGTGGGTACCCTTTGTAGTGCGGTGGAACACACTGACTCCAGTTGTCTCTGTGGTGATTTGGAGCGTGTGGCTCTTCACCACAATACGCAAGTGTCCTCCTCCTCCTCCTCTTCAGAATGTCCTTCGTCATCACACTCTTTAACGACAGAGGGCGTTAGAACCGCTTTTAACCTTCCCGTCTTACATCACCCGGAGCCCAGTCGAGATTACCAGAACGCCCTACCACTCCACATACAACAACTTCACGCAGCTCAAATTTACGCCACACCTCCGAGTACACCACCTCTTTCTGAACTGTACGACATCGCGAGTCCCCATCTTTGCGTTTCCCCCACTAAACATATATTTCAATGTAAGAGAACTTCCCCTCATACCGCTTCCCCTCCCATTCAAGAAAATTTCTACATTGAAACTCACTGCTGTTCTCAGCGCGTAAATACTTGTCCGCATGCGCAACCCCACACGAGCGACGTTCTCTCTCTGAATCCCCCTTTTCTGCATGTCGCTCATAGCTCAGTCATGCAAAATCCTGACTTTAAATCCCCGGTTTTACCCGTTGTGCACAATTATCACAACCTTCCCGACCACAATTCGAGGCCTACTGTATCCCTCGAGGAAGATGAATCGAATTACCTTAGACCAAAATACCATTTTCCTTCCTCTTCTGGCCATTCGAGTTGTCCTCTCGCTTCCACTTCCGTGCCCGCTTCTACCCAACCGTGCACAATGCCTGTCATGTCGGTGCCTACTCCATATTCCTCGAAGCCTACTCCACATTCCCCTAGAAGCATTGACATAAGCGAGAATCCCACTCCTAATGAAACCTGGCAAGGAGAAGACCAAGGTATATCTCCCCTTTTGAATTCCCGTCCTCAGACGCTTCTCTACACTCACTGTTCAGCCACAAAGGGATACACGCATGAGAACCGGTTTTTTACTAATCAGTTGGTAAAGGAATCGGTGATAGTTCACTCACACGTTCCAACTGTAGTTGTTCATCGAAATATAACCCACACTTAGTCACTAAACGAAAATTATTTGTATGTAGGAAACAAATTACTAGAAATTGCCTTTTAATCTAAATCGTTAAGTCTTTAGATTTTAAGGAAGAAGCGAATCGCCGACACATACTGTATATTAAAAATGAACTTTACGGACGTTGAATTTAAAGTCTCGCAAAAAAAAGGTTATTACGAAATGATATAATTTTTAATAATAAATATGTCGATATTGGAAGGAAGTGAAAAATTAAGTTAAATTAGTTTCGGAATCAACGTGTGTTGGTTTTAATTAATGAACCAATTAAAAGGGTATACTAATACTAATTAAATATTAACTTCGCCTTTTTTTTTATTACTTTTAAAAAAAAAAGCGAAATGTAATTAACTTAAAAATTCATCAATTAAATTACTAACATTTAATGCACACCGAGATTAATATTAATTTCGGTTGTAACGAATGCATTTAAAAGTTTGAGGTCATTAATTAGCTAAATGTCTCCCGTCGAGGAAAGATCAATTAGCATCTGCCGTAGACATTCGGAAACCGATTTATACTTCTCTCACTGCCGTTCTTCAAGTCGCATCCAGTTCGGTAAACCTTCAGCCTCGAGCTAAATTGATATAAATTTTTCTTTTCTGCCGAGATCGCGCTATCGCATTGCAAATTGAATAAATAAAAATAACAGATCAATTTTATTTTTTTCACTATACTGTATATATATATATATATCCGGTATGTTTCTGCGATTTGTCGGTTTTTATCAAAGCTTCCTTAATTAAAAATTTTTATTTCGTACGATAAATAATTAATTTTTACTTTCTTCGTAACCCCTCAAAATCGGACTTAACGTAGTACGAATTTTAAAATGTTATATCTGCTTAAAATACTGAAATGGCTACAAAATGTCTTAACGGGTGATGGTTAAAATGTAAAATAATAATAATAATTATTATTTTATTAGTAGCGGTGGAGGTACAAATATATATAATATATATGTATTATATATGTATATGTATATGTATATGGAGGTTTTGGTTTAACTTGCTTTTGTGGTATTGTAGTTTGTATTATGTATTGTTTCTAATTTTCATTAATATTGAATGTTGTTATATATATATATATATATATATATATATAATATATATATATTATGTATGTATATGTATGTATACGCAGGGATTTTCAGGTGTCTTTCTACATATTTCCAATGGCTCCAGAGTAATACAACTTTAGGACTGTTTTATTTTTAACATATTATGAAGTGTCTTGAAGTTCAAGGAGAACAATTTGAACACCTGTAATTACTCGTAATTACACTTGAGATTGGAATTGCAGCGAATTTCTGCTGAAATAGTTTTAGCTTTTAAATCCTCATTTGTTCTTTGTCTACGTAGATAACGTATTTCAAATGTCCCCACAGGACAGGGTGAACAATTTGAACAGCACCTTTAACAGTACGTTGAAAACAAAACTGTCAAAGTTGTATTACTGTGGAGACATTGGAAGTATGTAGGAAGATACATGAAACACACGCATATATTTATATATATATAAATTAGTTCTAACCCTTTCACTTTCATTTGGATATTTCCGAACAGTTTTGTTCAGATACATCCGAATTGCGCAGCGAAAGGGTAAGGACCCTGTAATTCAGTCGTGTGTGTCCTTATGAAATAACTGCATACTTACCCATCGCGAATGGATGGAAAATTATGCTTTTACAAAGTGGTCTTTTTATTTGGGCTGTTTTTATGTACTGTTTTGATTAAAAATCTAAAATTTCTAAACTGACTTTTTTTTTTTTAAACGGGTGGTTGTTTTTAATTAATAATTCTTAACAGTCATTTGCAATAATCCAAAAAGTGAGCCGAAAAACTTAATTTTTCCTCGAGTAGCTGTTAATTAATATCCTTCAGCTGATGTCGGGGTTTTCGTCGGGCCGTTGGCGTCGCAGAAGCAGCGCTGGCAGCATCGGGGGCTTCCCCCCTCAAGTGGGGACCTTAAGGGAAGGGACTGTGACGGATGGCACGATAGGCAGTCTGCGGGGACGCAGTTCCCTGGTTCGAGCATCCCACACCAGCATAGGGTCGCGGGCGAGCCGACACGCCCATCCGTCGCTTCGTCATGCCCACCCACCCAATCTTGACCATGAAGACGAGGTAAAGAACGCTTTCGGTTGTAACTTTAGGAAGATTAAAATCAAAACTTCGCCGTTCTCTGACTCGTCGTTTCTCTTTCCAGAATTATTCGTTCAAGTCGTGCGGACGTGATTCCGGCCACGGAGGGTCTGAGCAAGAGGAATCCCCTCGAACGGGACCTCCCGCGAAGCTCTCTTCGTTGCGCCTCAACAACAACGTTGCTCAGCATCAGAACAACGAACGACCTCACCTCGTTAACCCATTTGCCGCAGCTGCAGCTCTCGAGCACTCTCCTCCGAATCCGGCAGCTTTACTGCCTGATTACCGTTTGGCCGGAGAGGCTCCCAATCTTCGATACCCGACCACTTCTCTTCCCGGAGTGAGAGTCGCCCATCGCAATCAGTCGCCGTGGAACCATACATACACAGAAATTCCGGATGGTGTCGTGGTTCGGCCGTTGGAGGCAACGGGGCCAGACCCCGTTTATGAAGAGATCGAGAGGGAAGGCCGTTCGGAAATACAAGTGAGCGACATGAGCGACGAAGACGGGCGAAGGCAGAGTTCCGACATATCCCGACAGTCATCGCGAAGCTACGGCGATCACAGACCCCTTCTACCGTATACTTTGCCCGATCGTAGTTGCCCGCCGGCCCTACCGACGAACGACCCAAGGTTTCAGTCACGCATGCGCCACGCCGATGCTTTACAGTTGGCCGTACCCGATAGCCAAACGCTCCCGCCTGGCAACCGCATGCAGACTCTCGACCATACAATTGTGAGTGCCGGTCATATTCTTCCCCTCCCGCATCCCACCGTTAATGGAAACCACGCTCTTCCTCCTGGTAACGGCCATATCGGACCTCCCTTAGACGTTCAGCAATACCAGGAAGCGGTGATGGCATCGCTAGGACACAGTACTGTGGTTCAGCCACTGAGCGAACCAAACCTGCGAAGCTGGGAAGCTGTTCAGAGGCATAGAGACCTCCAACAGCTGCAGCATTTGGGAGAAATGACAGTAGCAGTTCTAAATGGAGAACAAGTCGTTTGTAAGCTCAAATCGCCCTTAGCGCCTATACACGAAAATTCTTCTTCCCAAGCGACAACCGTGGCTACAGCTACGGTTGGCGCTGCGGGTTCTGGTAACAGTGAGAGATTTTTAGCACCACAAACGTACAGTCATTGCTAGAAAATATTATTTAATAAATTGTGTAACTATTTTGTACATAATATAGTGTGAGTATTTAAAAAAGAAAAACGTTTTAGAAATGTGTATAAATTTATCTTCACTGAATTTCGAGTCGGTGAGGAAAAAAAAAAAATGTCAAGTGTGTAGTGAAGGAGTTGAGTGCTCTCCGCTAGTCAGTCGTTATTTAATTTTTATCTCATGTTGTCTTTCCTTCTTTCGAGAGGAATATTAACTCTTAAAAACGATGATTGTCGACTCTTCGAGTCGTTGATGATATCAAATGGAAATGTAGTCAGATGTTTCTATTGTAACTCACAGACACTCCTAAGGATCAAAATGGAATCTGAATTTAATTTCAAGAGCGTATGAAGTAATAATAGTTTTCATCGACCTTTTACGTGAGAATTAAATATATTTTATGAACAACCTTAAAATTAAAAGAAAATAAAAGTTTGTATGAATTATAATATGTAAAATAGGAAAATATTTTTATATGTACGAAGAAAGTATACTTAGTACTATTTCAAACGGAAAAGCAATAGACTATCTTTAAATATTAGTGAAAATATATAACAATCATAAATAGTATATAAATATATTTATTATATAATTTCCCCCCCCCAATACTACTATTTCCCCTCCCTCCTCCTTCCCCCCCCCCCCCCCCCCCCCCCAATTTAGGAAAGTGCAGCTTTGCCAAAAAAAATTTAATAAATTTTGTTACATTATTATTTTTTATTAATGGTTAACCGTTTTTTTTTTTTTTAAATGACTTTCTATTCAAGAAAGATTTCTAATTTTGCATTTTTTTATATCCGCTTTTTTTTTGTTGAATAAATTCATTATTATTTTGTAAGTACTTAAAAAAAAAAAAAAAAAAAAAAAATTTCATCATTCATCCGTTATTCATTTACTCGTTTCTTTTCATTCACCATCATTATTTTTTTTTTTCTCATGACGCGGGACTACCTTATGAACTAACTTGTGTAAGCATATTTTTGTTTATACGTTAAACACGTTTTTTGAAGAGTTTATAATGTACAGATGTAAAAGCTTCCTTAAGTCAGTTTCTGTTTTATTAAAGACGACTGTCCCAAATCTAACTCTAACTCTCATTTCTGTGCCTATTCTTTGTAGTCACTGCATAGACCTCTTTTGTATCATTTTGTATGTAAACTGTGATACATGTAATTAAATATCTATCGCCAAATCGATATCAAATAAATTATTGTGAGAGCTTATTTATCTTAATTCATCCTTTGTCGGGGTTTATGTTCTTAGTGTCATTTTTATAGTATCTAGCGAATGCTTTTGTTGCACGTTCTTTAATCCAATTTTAATATACAATCGCGGATTTCTAAGTTGCGAGAAAAATGGATATATAGATTGCTAACTGTTGAATATATGGCACTGTTCTTGGTACCTCACAAAATCGCAACAAGGTTCCCGTTCGTGTCGGGATGAGGTGTGTGTGTGTGTGTGTGTGTGTGTAATTTTCATTTAGGAATTTCGATACCACCCATCCTTGCATACATATTTAGTAATTTTTATTATGTAAGGGAAATTAAAGTAAATTTCAAAATATACCCTCATTGGCTGTATACCATTTATGCGTCCTGAATATGACGTGGCGAAATAACTTTCCTTATATGCGTAATTGAAAGGCAACAAAAAATTCACATCTATATACAGTAAAATACATAGAAAATGGCGAGTTGGTTACGTATTAGGGAATGTCAAGATTCCAGGTTCGACTCCTACCACTTCGACTACAGATGGGCTGACTACCTACGTGCTGGACGCCCAAGTTTTGATGACTCGAAGTTCACGATCTCCCACTCCCCAGTACAGGGCAATAAGGGTATCAGATGCGGCACAAGTTTTTTTTTATATATCTGTATTCACAATATTCACTTTCCAGATAAGAATAGCTCAAAGCCGTAAGAATAAACCATTAATGAAATGTTTTGTATTTACCTGTTGGTAGATATACTATCGCAGATGTAGGTGTAGTATGGATATAATTGAAGTATACCTATAGTTGTAGAAACTATTCAAATGTACTCTTGTCATGTTATTTGTAAAGAATACTCATGGTTGTTGGACTATTCATGGTCACGCAAGGTGGAAGACAAAGAAAGAAGCCTAACTAGTAAAATCATCTGAATCACTAAAACAAAACTAAGAATATTAAACTGATGTTTGATATGTATAGGTTTCGATATTTCAACATGTATAGAATTAACAAATATCTGCAAATACCTTCAAGAGAAGTATAATGAGGTTAAACCGAGGCCAATTATGCTCCACGACCAAATTTTAGAGAACATTCATTATCAGCATCGTTCGGGCAAGTATGGCTGTCATGCTTTTCCATAAAATTTCTAACTTGTATAATTTCAGTTAATGGCTCTACGTCGTGTCCGCTTCACGACACTGCTTCCGTAAGATTAACGAGGTTAAGCAACGTTGAACCTGATTAGTAATTTGGATGGATGGCCGTGTTCTGTTCAGATGATGTTGCGACCCGTGCTTCATCCCACTTAAAGTTGTAGGTCCCTTGTGTCATATGACCTTTGCTCTTACGAAGGAAGTTAACAGTAAATTAAAAAACATTTAACCTCAAATATCAATATTTTTCTGGTTTATAAAGATGTCTCCACTTAACCGAACCTTCATTACAACTCAGTCAGTTAACTTGTAGCGAATAAGGCATCTTTACTCCGCTTAACTCCATTCAAAGACTGATCTCTATCATATTATTATTATTAATATATATATATATATATATATATATATATATATATATATATATACACACATAGGGTGTCCCATAAGTCCGGCATCATAGGAAAAATAATAATAAAAAGGCAAAACAAAAGCTTTTATTTACAGAACGTGCTCAATATGTATTGTTTCGTAGCCCATTCACAAAATTCCATCCGCCGGTCGGGATCATCTTCACTTAATTTCTGTAGGATCTGAAGTTTATATGGATGCCATTTCTGAGCCTGAAGAATGCGATGGATGCTACTTTTCGACACTCCTGTCTCGGCGGACAATCGCCGAAGAGACTTATTGGGACCTCTGTTAAAATGAGCCAGGATAGCAGTCGCTGTATCATCATCAGTGGACCTCCTTGAAGGTCTTCTGCGTGGTTTATCTTCTATGGATCCTGTTTCCTTAAACTTTGCAACAAGTCTGCTAACACACTTGTTGCAAAGTTTAAGGAAACAGGATCCATAGAAGATAAACCACGCAGAAGACCTTCAAGGAGGTCCACTGACGATGATACAGCGACTGCTATCCTGGCTCATTTTAACAGAAGTCCCAATAAGTCTCTTCGGCGATTGTCCGCCGAGACAGGAGTGTCGAAAAGTAGCATCCATCGCATTCTTCAGGCTCAGAAATGGCATCCATATAAACTTCAGATCCTACAGAAATTAAGTGATGATGATCCCGACCGGCGGATGGAATTTTGTGAATGGGCTACGAAACAATACATATTGAGCACGTTCTGTAAATAAAAGCTTTTGTTTTGCCTTTTTATTATTATTTTTCCTATGATGCCGGACTTATGGGACACCCTGTATATATATATATATATATATATATATATATATATAATAATAATAATAATATGATAGAGATCAGTCTTTGAATGGAGTTAAGCGGAGTAAAGATGCCTTATTCGCTACAAGTTAACTGACTGAGTTGTAATGAAGGTTCGGTTAAGTGGAGACATCTTTATAAACCAGAAAAATATTGATATTTGAGGTTAAATGTTTTTTAATTTACTGTTAACTTCCTTCGTAAGAGCAAAGGTCATATGACACAAGGGACCTACAACTTTAAGTGGGATGAAGCACGGGTCGCAACATCATCTGAACAGAACACGGCCATATGGTGCACAAAATGGTGCTCAAGCGCTTTCGTCTAATGACATCCTCAGGAACACTGAAGTACATAAAAGGGTTACAGCCTATATATAGGTTACAGAAAGAAAAAAAAACAAAAAATTAATATATATATATATATGCAATAAACGGAGAAGTAAAAATTAAAAAATTATCAGAGAGGCATACAGATTTGTAAGGAAAAAATATCGATTTTTAGCACAAGATCAAATGAATTATAAAAATACAATTTATACTGGAAATCTGCCCGGGTTTTAACACACTGCCTTTTATGGTTAAGTTTCGATGTATGTAAAAATAAAATGAAAATTAAGAGTTAATAAAGTAGCATACAAGTTTACCAAAGATTTAGCGTTCTACCCTTCTTATCTAAATCTGTTTTGAAGGAATTCAAAACAACAGGATCGAGTTGAAAAAGACCTTTGCTTATGTTGAAGTTATTTGAAAGTTGGATAATGGCAGACTCAAGAATATTTCTATTAACAATGTTGCTAGAGTGGAATAAAAATGAAGCATTATTCCAATCAATACAGTGGGATAACTCTGACAAATGGACAAAAAGGGCACTGGACAACTGTCCTGTTCTAACGGAATATTGATGCTGATTTATACGTGTGTGCAAATCCTTTCCCGTCTGACCTATGTAAAAGGAATCACATTGTTTACAACCAATTTTATAGATAATGCCTGAATTATTGGTAGGGCTATTTTTTACTATGATATTTTTCACAATATTGTTATATGAAAATACTACATTAATATCCAAAAGTTTAAAGTACATTAGCAATGCCTAAAAAGCCCGGGAAAAATGGAAGTACTAAAATATTTTTTGACAAAGTACGAGTGTTATTATTGACACGATAGAAAGTTCGTTTTGCCTTATTAAGACAAGATTCCATAAACGTGTTACTTTCGTGAAATAATTTTCATATATATATTCCGCGCAAGACGAGAAAGAGAAAACAACAAATGAAAAAATGAAGTACCACCTGGGAATCGAACCCGGGATCTTCCGATTGCCGGTCAGACGCGATAACCACTACACCATGGACTCCACTCTTCCAAATGCCGTAATTCCTCTACATACTCGCAGAAACCAATGCCCCAAGGGGGCACCTCCCGCTTGCCGTAACATTATATACATTCAACTGCAAAGAACACGCAGTATAAATAACGTAAAGAACGACGCTTGTATAGGAGATATTCCGCGCAAGACGAGAAAGAGAAAACAACAAATGAAAAAATGAAGTACCACCTGGGAATCGAACCCGGGATCTTCCGATTGCCGGTCAGACGCGATAACCACTACACCATGGACTCCACTCTTCCAAATGCCGTAATTCCTCTACATACTCGCAGAAACCAATGCCCCAAGGGGGCACCTCCCGCTTGCCGTAACATTATATACATTCAACTGCAAAGAACACGCAGTATAAATAACGTAAAGAACGACGCTTGTATAGGAGATATTCCGCGCAAGACGAGAAAGAGAAAACAACAAATGAAAAAATGAAGTACCACCTGGGAATCGAACCCGGGATCTTCCGATTGCCGGTCAGACGCGATAACCACTACACCATGGACTCCCACTCTTCCAAATGCCGTAATTCCTCTACATACTCGCAGAAACCAATGCCCCAAGGGGGCACCTCCCGCTTGCCGTAACATTATATACATTCAACTGCAAAGAACACGCAGTATAAATAACGTAAAGAACGACGCTTGTATAGGAGATATTCCGCGCAAGACGAGAAAGAGAAAACAACAAATGAAAAAATGAAGTACCACCTGGGAATCGAACCCGGGATCTTCCGATTGCCGGTCAGACGCGATAACCACTACACCATGGACTCCACTCTTCCAAATGCCGTAATTCCTCTACATACTCGCAGAAACCAATGCCCCAAGGGGGCACCTCCCGCTTGCCGTAACATTATATACATTCAACTGCAAAGAACACGCAGTATAAATAACGTAAAGAACGACGCTTGTATAGGAGATATTCCGCGCAAGACTTCATTTTTTCATTTGTTGTTTTCTCTTTCTCGTCTTGCGCGGAATATCTCCTATACAAGCGTCGTTCTTTACGTTATTTATACTGCGTGTTCTTTGCAGTTGAATGTATATAATGTTACGGCAAGCGGGAGGTGCCCCTTGGGGCATTGGTTTCTGCGAGTATGTAGAGGAATTACGGCATTTGGAAGAGTGGAGTCCATGGTGTAGTGGTTATCGCGTCTGACCGGCAATCGGAAGATCCCGGGTTCGATTCCCAGGTGGTACTTCATTTTTCATTTGTTGTTTTCTCTTTCTCGTCTTGCGCGGAATATCTCCTATACAAGCGTCGTTCTTTACGTTATTTATACTGCGTGTTCTTTGCAGTTGAATGTATATAATGTTACGGCAAGCGGGAGGTGCCCCCTTGGGGCATTGGTTTCTGCGAGTATGTAGAGGAATTACGGCATTTGGAAGAGTGGAGTCCATGGTGTAGTGGTTATCGCGTCTGACCGGCAATCGGAAGATCCCGGGTTCGATTCCCAGGTGGTACTTCATTTTTTCATTTGTTGTTTTCTCTTTCTCGTCTGCGCGGAATATCTCCTATACAAGCGTCGTTCTTTACGTTATTTATACTGCGTGTTCTTTGCAGTTGAATGTATATAATGTTACGGCAAGCGGGAGGTGCCCCTTGGGGCATTGGTTTCTGCGAGTATGTAGAGGAATTACGGCATTTGGAAGAGTGGAGTCCATGGTGTAGTGGTTATCGCGTCTGACCGGCAATCGGAAGATCCGGGTTCGATTCCCAGGTGGTACTTCATTTTTTCATTTGTTGTTTTCTCTTTCTCGTCTTGCGCGGAATATCTCCTATACAGCGTCGTTCTTTACGTTATTTATACTGCGTGTTCTTTGCAGTTGAATGTATATAATGTTACGGCAAGCGGGAGGTGCCCCCTTGGGGCATTGGTTTCTGCGAGTATGTAGAGGAATTACGGCATTTGGAAGAGTGGAGTCCATGGTGTAGTGGTTATCGCGTCTGACCGGCAATCGGAAGATCCGGGTTCGATTCCCAGGTGGTACTTCATTTTTTCATTTGTTGTTTTCTCTTTCTCGTCTTGCGCGGAATATCTCCTATACAAGCGTCGTTCTTTACGTTATTTATACTGCGTGTTCTTTGCAGTTGAATGTATATATATATATATATTTTTTTTTCTCTCATTCATTCATTCACTCCGGAGACGGAAGTTCCATGGTTACACTCTCGGGAATCAGAACATCAAAATAGTACATGTTCATTTGGAGGAAGGTTACTTGGGAATACAGTTTAGGCCTGAGTTAGGTGTTAAGAAAAATTATGAAAATATTTTTTTACACCAAATTTTATTAAGGGGACACTTCACCAGCAAACTTAACCTGTCCCATCCTGTCCCACAGGACAGAATGTTCTGTTACCGAAATGTGCGCCGGTATGTATTGCGTTGACACGCAAAGGGATTCAAACCACATGTCCACTCTGTTCTCGAGCGCTGTGTGTAGTGGGAGAACGTGTATAGTTACGAATTTATTCACTATAGAATTAACGTAATACACGCGCGCGCGCGCGCGCACACACACACACACACACACACACACACACCACACACACAGGTGTGAAGTAGCAGTGTGTGTGTGTAATACCGATGATCTTTCGTCAGGATGTGGTTTTAGGGTGCGAGCAGTTCTCTCATACACGACCTGAATGTGATCTTAATGCGAAAGATTGGTATAAGTTAGGGCTACTCATGTGTTATTCAGCATAACCCACCACCCAGTTTGGGGTTCGTGCTGTAGTCCGGAGTCTTTTTTTTTTTTTTTCCACCAAGCAGTTACACTGCACAAACGCATTAAAAGAAAATATTTAAATTGTATAATAAAATTACTAAAAAATAATAATAATAATGTAGAGAAAATATCTAGAGTACATTAGTATGAAATAATAATAATAATTAATGCAAAATTAAATTACCTAACAAATCGTTTACGAGGACGAGCGTATTACCGCGATTTATTGATCAATTAATTGGTGGTCCGTTTTTCATTAAATAACATTCTTAAAAAAGATGGGTGGGATAAAATCAGTTTTATGCTACTAGCGTTTTACCCTTTCTATAAATACATTTTTTTTTACTGTGTGCGCGTAAAAGAGAAGTGTACGCGTGGTGTGAATGCACTCTACCTACTATAGAGAATCTTTTTCTAATATTCATATTATAACTTTCCTATACCTCCTCTTTCAACACCTTTTTCTTGCCAGGATTGGCTGGCGGGAGAAAGCGAGCTTTTTTGTATCATACACTTCAGTTTTTCTAGCGTATCTAAATGAATGCTTTACGCGTCGATAAGGGAAAGCGTGAAATACGAGCGTTTTAATTTCCGCAGTCAACTTCTTTTCTGGGCTAACCTGGAGAGAACGAGTCTTATTATTTTCCTAAGTTTAGCAACGTGACAGGGCTATTCAAATTTAAATATATCAGGTCTTCAGGACAGATCTGAATACCAATTTTTCCCCAGTATTAAAATAAAATTTGGAATTCCAGATGTGTACATTATTACACTAAAAGATTGGATGCGCCGAGCTTCGTTAAATATTAAAGAGGGACGCGAATATTATTCCACTTTCGACCAGGAACCAAAGATTTCTTAAACAATGGAAAAAGTCTTCATCGAGACAAGTATCAAAAACTAAATTATTCGTAATAGTCTTTAGAAATGAAAATAATCTAAGTAAAACAAACTTTACCTAACAATTTAGGTCAAGTCAGGTCAGGTCAGGTCAAGTCAGGTCAGGTCAAGTCAGGTCAGTCAAGTCAGGTCAGGTCAAGTCAAGTCATTTTGTTTCGTCATCTTAGTTTGTGCAGGCCCAAACAGTTTCAGTGAAAACTTCCTCAACGCCTAGAGAATTTCACTCGTCAGTCAAACGGTTTGTACTTCAAAAAAGTCAACATCGCCGGAAGGACCGACACTGCGCGCAAAACATCCACGGCTTTAATTTTAATAACTCAACTGAACACAAGGATTAAAAAAAAACACTTTTTTCCATAGAAAGGTTTACCACTTCACAATTTGATCAATATTTCATTTTAGTAAGGAAAGCTTTTAATGCTTTTAAAAAGGTAATACGATTTCACTCATCATTAAAATGTTGGAAAATGTTTTCAATGAAATGAGACGAAATGTTTTCAATGATTTTCGCGAGGCTTAAAATATTACGGGAAGAAAAGATTCTTAGAAATGTTATCGAAAGAACACAAATTTGTTAATTCTTCTTCCTTTTATACCGCTGACATTTCATTAATCATGTGTGGCGTATCCACTGAGTCAGAATTTTCATTTCTTCATCCTCTTCAGTGAGCTACGTTTGTATATTCTTTAATATATATAAATATATATAATATACTATGTGCTTGTGTGCGTGTACTCTCAAAATTTTATATTTTTCCTGCAAATTATTTTAAAGGTAATTAAACGAAAAATGCATTCCAAATTCAATCTTTTTGTGGATTCAAAATAATTTATCTGACCACGATATAAATATTTAATTTTTGGTTCAAGATTAAAATCTGTACAAATTGGTTTTTGACATCCTGCTATTCCTAAATTGAAAACGGGAACAAAATTTAAATTTAAAAAAATTATATATATATATATATATATATATATATATATATATATATATATATATATTATATATATATATATATATATCCAAGCTAATTCGTTATTCATGAATCAGAATCGATAATGCTGAGATTTTCGTTTCAATTTTTTTACATTCCCCCCCTCCCCCCCACTCCCTCATAGTGAAGATTTAGTGTCCCATTTTAGGAAAGAATTTAGGTGATACCTTTTAAATGAACAATCTTGAATCCTATAAATAAACGTCATTAAATCTTCGCAACGAAAATAGTAAGAAAAATTCAAAAAGTTTTCGATTTTGAGGATAAAATAGTTCCTTTGCGTAAATCCTATTTGTTTATGAGCCAAACAAAATAATGAAATTTTCGACTAATTTTAATGTAAAACATTTTACAGTTTATACTATAAATAAATAAAAATAAATAAATGAACAGGGTTATACACAAAGCTATTGTTCGAATGAAATATTTGGTACTTGTATAATAATGCGTGTATCAAGGTGTGGCAAGTGTATAAAACTTTTGTCACTACTTGTACAATGTACAGATTAGCTTATACTTCAACAAGTCTTAGGAATTTCAAACCAACTTTTCATTACTTTGGTGTCGCATAAAAAGTTTGTTGTTAGTAACAGCAAATAATAATAATAATAATAATAATAATAATAATAATAATAATAGATGTTTCGTGGCTCGATCGGTTAGGGCGCCGCCTGGCACTGTTGAGGCTCTGCCGAGTCGTGGGTTCGAATCCCAGTGCTATCTAGAGCTGGAATGGTTGTCTTTTGTGTGTTACGTCACATCGAAGCGGCGCCGGTCCGGCCATCCCCCTTTAATTGACTCTGGTTAAAGTAGTCCAGACTCGGGTTCCTACCCCCTACTTCATTGGGGGGATACGGGACATTGGATGTTACCCATATTATTACGATTACAGTATTTTAGCAAAAATAATTATAACAGCATTATCATCATTATCTAACTAATATTTGTGACGGTCGAAGAACTTTGTTGCTTATGGCCAGCCAAACCACTGGCCACATTTGGATGAGACTTGGGAGATATGGGTAACTGAGGCCGGGGAAGAACATAGGCTATGTGGCGTCGTTAAAACTAACGAAAATATCACGGCTTAACCTAATCAATCGTCAAGGGCGTACAATTAACCTAACAGGACACTCAGTTAACCTAACCAGTTAGTTAATTTTTACATTCACGTCTCATTCTAAAGTTGCTTAAAGTTAATCGAAATCTACGGGAAAATTATTGAATGCCCGGTTAGGTTAATTGAATAGTACGACGGGATATTTTTGCTACCCGCACGAAGGTCAGGTTCACTGAAGGGCCGCCGAGAGGGCGGGGAAGCCGGGATAAATCCCCAGGGCTCGGAAAGAGGGGGGATAAAATCTAAAAATATTAATAAAGCAATTGATTAAATAACAGATAGGAAATACAATTAATGAACATACATTTTATAGAGATCTTCATAGTCAAACTGAAACAGATAAAATATCTGTGGTCCACCAATGCCCAAGGATCGACTGACAGATCTGGGAACTATTCTAATTGAAAGCCAGTTAGCCCGTACTTTAAATTTCATCAGAATCATTTACCACTTTGCTAGAGAGAAGGCAAAGAAAGTACACTTCTAATTATGAAAATCTTGCAGGAAACAATTGTCTTGCCTGCATGGACTAGTACTGCATTTGATATAATTTAATATAATTGATTCGAAAAATAAAATGGTCATTTTCTTCAGAGTTGTTTATTCATACTGTATGTTTTGAATAGTGACTTGGACATATAATCAGTTTGCTTGTTATGTACACAAAAAACATTCATAATAAAATACTGAGTAAACAAGGGGGCCCATATACCAATCCTTCCCCGGGGCCCGGGGCAGCTCTCGGCGGCCCTGGTTCTCTGCAAGCGTTCAACTTCCACCCGTGAAACGCCGGGTTGCTCATCTAATCATCATCATTTTCCACGAAAATTGCGTTTTTCTCGATAAGTTAAGCTTATTTATAATTTTTAAGCATTTAAATCTGTCCCTGTCTGGCACAAAGAATTAACTTCCTAAAACTAAGTGCGCGCCAAGCAAGATAATCATTGTGTTAATGGACATTTTCCACGTTCACAAGCATTAAGACGTAACCTTTTTAGTTTCTACCAGTTTTGAACATTTTTTTGCCCCCCCCCCCCAAAGTCAACAATAAGACGCCATACAATTTTTAATTTAAATATTTAATTTATCGAACTTCTCGTTGAACATCAAGATTACTATGAAAAATATTACGGTTTGAAAAGCCTTCGAAGTGATTCAGTTAATATTAATGGCATTACGATTTGTGCTTTTTCCTATCCATCCAACCATCTATCAAATATACAAGATGTCCCAAAAGTCCCGTAATCCTGCATTAATAAATAAATGTAAATGAAAGTTTTAACTTCCAGAAATGTTTATGATACACTGGTAACGGAGGAGGAGAAAAAGCACACAGTATTTTACCAAATTTTTTTTTAAAATAAACCTGCAGAATAGCCGGCGTCATGTTAATGCAGGCGGTTGTTCCGCTTCAAGACATCCAGCTCCCAAGAATTCCTAGATACATTTGTTCTTTACCGTTTGCCAGACTTATGAGAACACATCAATGTCGAGAGAATAATAAGCAAGGGACTTTGGAAATTGGGGTGGCCAAAGTAATTCTGAATGAATTCCGTTTTTGTGGCTGTATGGGCTGGTACTCCATTTTGAAACCACGAATCGCGTTCTTCAGTAAGGTACAATTTCCGTAGAGAAATTATTAGACCACTCTGTATCGTTCAACAGTTAGTACAGTGAACCGTTCAACTATCCTTCGCAGCAAGACTGCACGCCACACTCCGATCTTCTGACTATGAAAAGGTTGCCCAAATTCTCGTACTCTGGCTGTTCTATCGAAGTGGAACTGGGCTTCAACAGAGAAGAAAGTTTTATTTAAGATTCTTAGATAAGAGCGAACAAAATGCTTAAACCAATGGCAGTACTGCGAACTTTTTCCTCTGGCTTCCTCAACTCACGGACGACTTGAACACGATAAGGATAAAATTTAAGTTTCTTGCAGTTTCTGTGGATGGTACTCTTTTTCAGCCCAATCTTCTGTGGCAACCCCGCCGTAAGGATTTTCTTGGCGAACACACCCGGAGTAACCACACTCAGAGAACCACTCATTTTCTAGTTTGCATTGCCAGTCTTTCGAAATCGCCCTCTTCTACTTCAGAAATTGTTTTGTTTGGTGCCTGCACATTTTATCATGTTTTGGGTTATTTGACATTTGGAACTCCATATATATATGTGCGCGCAGGAAAGAGGGGTAAGGGGGCAAATGTCCACAAAAATGTCCCCTCTCTCAATAAAGGGAGGAGAGAGCCAAAATCAAGGTCCGGAGTTTTCGTGATGCCTGAACACTGCGTTTGAAAGATTGGAGGTCATTGAAGGGGAGGTGGGAAAAATGGACTGAGGAACGTTGATCTACTCAACCTGTCAACTCTGGAACAAAGACTGAGAATCCCGATTAACTCTCGCGTTAGAGTGTTGGACTGAAAAGGAATGAGAAATGTCGAAAGCCCGCTCTTCTAAACGTTCTAACTACATGCCTCCTCCTTTAAGGAGGAGTTGCAATACCAGTGTCCGTTATAAAAAACGTTCTAACTACATGCCTCCTCCTTTAAGGAGGAGTTGCAATACCAGTGTCCGTTATAAAAGCGA
>JAJOZX010005596.1:267500-285000 GCA_023014485.1 Bathynomus jamesi
GTCGTCAATAGCCAACCAATTTTCAAACTCTTCTTTTGACATATCGTCGGGGGTTCTATCAAGAATTTCATTTGTAATAAGCTCTAATTCTTCGTTAGCAGGAGTTTCTGTGCTTGTTTTAGAAAATCCACCTTTTTTGAAAGTTTTTTGATAACAATAACCGGAACTTTGATTATAGTAGGCGGATAATTTTTAATTAATTTTAAATAAAGTGTTTTGGGACCGACTGGTTTTGATAACAATAACCGTTCGATAACATTATCCGTGATTATAATAAACGGATTCCACTGTACTTCCATATTTACTTTTCAATACTGATCATTTTATTAAATACAAAAATGCATACATACGTAAGTGCAGTAACAGTCACCGTGCTTAGCATTTTTTTTTTAATTAATGCGTGTATTTTTCGTATGCCATAATTATTTTTTATTATTTAATAATTATTTTGATTTATTATTTATACTACTATTCATAACGGCAGTTTGTAGAAATATTTACTATACATAGGTGTAAATTAAGAGGTACTTTTGCGTTTTGTAAGTACCTTATGAAATAAAAGTTACCCAAGATATTTTGTTAATTTGATAGAGAAATTCACAAAATTATTGCTTAAATCCGATACAAGAAATGAAGTTCTAATGCTCTCAAACTTACAAAGTTACGGTACGCAGACGCGAGTAAATTCAATATGAAGCCATCTATGGAAGTAAAACTTTAATATCTCCTCTCCATACGCAAGATTCTGTGTCTGAATAACTCAAATTTTGATTTAAAAAAAAAAAAAAAAAAAAACGAGATTAAAAAGTCGGACGGAATGAGTAATGCGAAGATATTTAGACAGCGGAGCAAAACGAATATTAGAGATATAAAACGTTAGAAAAACGTTAGACGAGACAAAAAAAAAAAACAGAATTTCGAGCAATATAGTTTTCAAGGTTTTTAAAGAGTAAAACGAAATGGGGAAGAATATTTAAAACCAAGATACACTAAAGAGCAATAATGTAAAAAGAATATACGCCATTTCAAAATGGAGTAAAAAAAATATTCTAATAAAAAATGCAAGGGAAAATGTCCTTCCATGGAAGCAAATAAAACTGTTTTAGAAAAGAATGAAATACAAACGAAGTTAATTTCCAAAGTTAATTCGTGTACAAAATAGAATTATATTTACTTCTAAATTAACAAATCTGTAAAATGTTTTAATGCACTTTCGTGTGATGTTAAGTAAATAGAGTTTGCTTTTCTTTTCGATGAAGGGGGTGGGGAGAGTGTCTTTGTTTAACCTCCTTCATGACATCACGAGTCATACGATGCATTCGGGCGAATAGAGGCGAATCAACTAAAATTTTGAATAGTTAATTCGCCCGAGCGTCTCGTATGACGGAGGGAACCTACAGCTTTACGTAAGATCTGAAATATCTGCGGGTCTCTATATCATCTGTACGCGGAGGGCGATACCCTACCCAACTGCTACTCAGACCCACGGTGGCTTAAATTCGCTGATCTAACGGAAAGTGGTGTTGCGACGTGGCGACGGCATACCCCGAGTAAACAAATTCGAGAGTTACGCTTTTTTTTTTTAAGAAAGTTTCATGGAATTTCGTGTATTGAAAAATAAATAATTTCATTCGTAAATTCGGCCAGGGACTGTCCTGAGCCAGTCTGAGAAATGGAGGAGGGTTGGAGTGCAGTGATGAGCCCGCCGCACGTAATGCATTTGACTCGACCCAGTTCCCCTTTTAAGGGCTCTTATTTTCCAGGTTGGTGGCATTACTACCCATCTCACTAACTTCAGCTGAATGAAGCACGTAAAACACTAAACAATCCAATTTCATTTATATAATCGGATGCAAAAGTTTGTGTACAGTGGATCGTACAGTATGGATAAACGTGGCTTAGGACATCCCGACTTAGCCTCGTATATGGGCGGTTACATTTTTCTTTAAATCTGACCCTCAAACTAATTTTAACTTTATATAAATGGGAAAACAACTTTAACGGATGATAAAAAAAAAAGAAAAACCAGTTGACCGATTGATGGTTTTTTCTCCTCTTTTTATCAGAATTAGATCAACTGTTTGCCTTGAGACGACAAAACATTTCCCCGAGTACAAACTATCTTAGTGGTATCCAAGATGCACACTGATCAGGAAATAGATAAATATATCAACCAAGGAAATTTACCATCTATCTATCTATATATAAGGGTGTCTTAGAAGTCTGGACTCATAGGCAGAATTCACATTTTACTTTTACTTTAACAATTAAGTTACGTGCCATTAACTTGCATATACACATCAATTCTTACATGTAGGCTTCTCTTATATATATATATATATATATATATATATATATATATATATATTTTTTTTTTCCCCTCTGAGGGGGTTGGAGGGAAAATTGATTTCCAATACAAGATTTGCTTCGACTATTTCTGTTTTTGTTTTTTATCATATCCATCCTTCTCTGTCCATCCTATTTTTATTAATGGTTCCTCTTCATTTTTACTTTGTTATTTGTCTGCAAAATAATTTACAACATAAAAGCTAAAATTTATTTCCTAAAATTTTCCTGTATACAAGAACTTTTAACGTCAGTTTAAATATAATAGAATTTTCTGTTCTTCTCTCCTTTAAAATATTCCTTTGAAGTTATTTATTCTAGAAATTTACATCTTGCCACGTTCCGTTTTTTTTTTTTTTTTTTTTTCCAAAAAAAGGACTTTTTTTCATTTTAAATTATTTTACATTCACTGCTTCATCTTTATAATTTATTTTAACAGATGGTTGAAAAAAAGAGGTTTCAAGTAGGAAAAAATATTTTAAAAAAAACTTTATTTATAGTCCGTCCGTCCGTCCGTCCCCCCCCCCCCCCCCCCCCACCAACCATTTGCTCCATAGCGAAAGTCGGGCAACAACCGCAGACCCGAGTTCAAAGACCGTCATCGGTAACTGTAATTTTAATTTGCGCTCGCAAAAATGGTTCCAGACTTCCGTATAATTAAATCTCATTTCAGTCGTTTGAATGAAGATCCTAAAGCATTTTACGTTGCTCCATTAACACATCAAAGCGCTCTGAACGAGTAAAACCTCCCAAGTATTTGCTCAAAAGACCTCCGTAGTATTATTTTACAGTCGGTCTGGCGCTGTATAAGGTTACCTTAATTACTTCAGTGTAAGAAATAAAGAGGCGTAGTTAATATAATATACTGCCAATCGAAGATTATTCCTTTAAATACAAAAATTTATCGATACGTTTGTATTTTTTCACACATTTTAGGATAAATTTTTCGGACCTATAGCCATTTCGTCAACAAGATATAGCGTGCGTTAGCAGCGACACTAGAAAATTAGCGTAACTTAATTTAACCCAGAATAACTCGCGGAATATTTGGTCATGTTGATCAGATGCCGTTAGCAGGAAATTTTTAAGTATGAAAACAAGAACAAAGCGAGTTAAATGATGACATTTCTCCCTTTTTTAAATGAGGAGAAATGGTAGTTATACTCATCATTATCGTCTTTAATGTATTTTCCTTCAAGTTTTATAAAGATTCATAATAAAGGAGCGATTCGAAATTCGTAAATAAAAGTAATTTCGAATCAAAGATACATTTATCTTAATAAATGAAGACACTGTGAAAGGAAAGGAAGTCGTTAATTGAGCGAAGAGAAGCATATTCGCTTTGATTTTGTGAGTGCGTATGTACTTTGTGTGTCATTGTGTCCGCGTGGAAGAAAGAAAAAGAAAAAAACTAAAGAAAAAGGAGTGACACAATATCCAATGTTGGTTCTACGAGATCAATTTTTCTCTCCAACTGACGCGCCGAGGCCTAATATACTCTCCGAGTTAGTTTTAAAAAATTACCTCCTTTCCACTTTGGCGTTTCTTTCTTCATTGTTTTATTTCGGGGCTTCAACAGTTAGGTTCTAGCATCGGTTTTTTTGTTTCTTTATCCCATCTTAGGTTCTATATTAAGTCTCTGCCTTCACAAAATATTTCTTTCAGTGTGAAATGTTATTTATTACTTGAAATTATACGAGAGATTTTAAGAGTTTTTCTTTTAGTCACTTGACGTTTCATGAAGGAATTTTTTTTATTGTAAAAAGAGTCGTTATTATTTCCACTAATCTTAGTAAAACTTTAAATATCTTGCTTAATTCCTGTAATATTATAGTATGTATGTCGATAAAGAACTATAATTTTTAATGCAATATTTACTTAAGTAACCTCAATCTTAGTTCAAACTGATTCAAATCATTTTAACCGGAATTCAGTAGAGAGTTTTCATTATGATGGGGTCGTTGATGGGGTCGTTGATGGGTCGTTGATGGGGTCGTTTAATCTCCTTCGCAACATCTACGAAGTCGTATGACGAAGGACCTACAGCTTTACGTGGGATCCGTATCGCGGGTCGTTACATAATCTCGACGCGGATGACACTCGCCCAACCAACGAACGAAGACCCAAACGTCGCTTAACCTTGCTCATCTAACGAGAAGCTGTATAACGACGTGTCCGCGACTTAACCCACGTAGTTATCAAATTACTTTTGCACTTTTATTCATCGATTTGTATAGACTTGAAAAAAAAAATAATAAATTAGGCGCCCGAGTCCATTATTGTAGGGCATCATTCTTATTTCACTCCCAATCATGATACATTTTTTAAAACTTTTTCAATTTTAATTTGCTTAGTATTTCGATCGAGAGGAGACACTTTTTATATTTACATTTTTATCAGGATGTTCTCACGGCGTTTAATTCAGCACCCTGTCCCGAGTCTCTTATGGAATATTTATTTGGATATCCGATAAACTTTGCATAATGACCTTTAAAAAATATAGTGTTGCTGCTGTTGTTTGTTAGCAGCAATTCATCCTGCGGTGTAGCAACAGCTAGGTTGAATCACGAATGGGACCTAGTCTTTTTTTTTTTTAAATACCTTTCTTAATCGATGAAGTTTAAAGTTATATGTAGAGTACGTGTTAGGATTCGAACTCTCAACCTTAAAAGTTACAGACTGATGTCACGCGTTACTAAGTGATCTTGTTTGAATTTCAGTGACTGACTGAATTTAATTAAATCACAAACGATCATACTTTCGGTAAATGTATAATTACAGGTTTTAAAACGTACATATTTGTTCAGCATGTCCTACCGTAGCCTAGTGCCAGATCTTCGTATTGTTAATCGGCAGGTCCTAGGTTTGAGTCTAGGCTCAGACCTTATATTTCAGATGTTAAGGCGCATCTTTGGTCGTCCTTGTGGAGTAGTGGTTCAAATCCCAAGGGACACTTAATTTTTCTGTGTTTGTCAGTATAACTTACAAAGGTATTATAAACAGCATCATTATTTTGCACAATAGTGCACAACAACTCACTCTCTTCTCTCTTTTATACACACACACACACACACACACAGCTAGTTTCTAAATTAAAAAGCTTTCACTATATTTTTCCACCTGTCAACAAATACAAAAAAGAAAAAGGATTAAAAATATTTTATATTTTGTGTATAAATATTTCGTGGAAAAATCCTTTATTTTAGATTATCTTCACATGTCGCATAATAGCCGTTTTAATTAGGCTTCATTTTACTCACCTAATGAAATTACACCAAAATGCAGATGAGGGAATTTTTTCATTAGGCGGATTTTGTACAAGGATTTTTTTTTTTTTTTAAAACTACTTTTGCCCCTTTTTTTCCATTACCCAGGAAATTCTGAAAGAATTTTTCATATTTTATGGGAAAAAAATAACTAGCTAAAACCTGTTCTTCCTGTTTATAATTATAAATAATAAGGTTTCGAGGTTGTTCAACCTCTTTTGTACTGCCTACAAAGGTCGTGTGACGGAAGGGACCTTTAGATTTTTATAGGTTGGGGGTCCGAACCATCTCCTTGTCGCTACATTTTTTGAACGCATGAAGATGGCCACCCCTCCAACTATTGAACAGATCTAGCACCGTATAACCTTACTCATCTAACTGGAAGCGGTGATGCGACATGACCACGACGTAGCCCATCTTCCAGTGCTGTGCTTGTTACTTTATAAATGTAATGCCGTTACCGTTACTACAGTCTAAATGTAACGCCATTATCGTTACAGTTACCATTTTTAAAAAGTAACTAGTAATGGCACCGTTACTTTTAATGAAATGTAAATTATATATATATATATATGCATAGGTATATTATAATTTATATATACATAAAACATTATATTATATAAACATTTGCTTGTGCGAGTATGTGTTGGTTTGTATCCACTGGTTAATGCATAGGCTATGAAGTCTGTGCATGCCTTCATTGCGTTGTTATGACTTATAAGGCATAATATTTTCAAAAAAGTGAAACAAAATTACTGCAAGATTTATTACTAGGAATTCTTCGCCTTTTTACTTTGACAGTGCTGTCAGTTTAAGGGGAGGGTGGATTGGGGTAGGCTGCCAGCATGCCAACGGCCAACATGCATACCTCGCTCATAGTAAAGGGACAAATTTTTAACAGTTAATGAATAATGAGAGAGGATCGAAAAAACTAATTGCGAGCTACGATAAAAAAGTAACGACTAACGAATGTATTTCCCTAAAAAAAGTAAGTCGTTACGAAAGTTACTCGATTTGAAATGTAACGCCGTTACCGTTACTAAAAAAGTACCGCGTTACGTAAAGGCCGTTACTTGTAACGCGTTACTGCCCAGCTCTGCCATCTTCTACTTGTAGTAAAATTAGTTAATGAACAAACACTTGCCAAATTATAAGGTTTGGCTATAATACTACAGGGTTATAATTTGCATCGTCTGATATCGTAATCTTTTATCGTATGGATTGCTTAAAGCAGGTATGGTCAACTGGTGGTCCTCAAGTTGACTTATGTTCTGTATTATATAGTTTACTAAATTTACAAATTAACTGAAAGTTACTAGTGATTAAGATATTTTTATTCGAGTATAAAAATATTGACGAAACAAGACACACGATTCATACTAAGGACAAAAAGTAAAGTTTGTTGGAACAAGATCAAATTTAACAAATTTCACAAAGACACTGAAATTAATATTAATTTCAATTTCAGGTGCAGTAATTCTTTGTAGATCTTATATAGTTCCAGGGTGCAAGGATAAGGGAACTAAAATTTTCTCTATTAACAATCACAAATAACAAATTAGGTACAACTATAATAAAGGGTTATCTACAAACGAAAGATTTTATTGTTTCATTAAGTCTGTGTGATTTGGGCGAAATGAGAACGAACGGAACTAGACTCGAGCTTTTATAGCTTTGGTGACGTGGAAATTTTCCGCGGTTTCGGAGGAAATCTTCTAGAAGTCCATCTTCCATGCGGGTTTCCGCCCACGTGTTCAGATTTCACTACCTTGTTTACCATTGAACTTGAGAAAAGGAGGCGAAGAAAGGCATTTCCAGTGTCACCACAATCCTAAAGGAGTGTGTCAGGCGGCTACGGTGTGTCGATGTTATTAAATTCATTGTTGAAAACGTACTTTCACAAATCGCTGTACTCCCAGACATAGATCATAGATGTCATCCGCAATGCAGAATTCCTAAAACAAGGAATCGGTCAATGAAAACAAGTTTCTAAAATTCAACTCCCTACTCTTTCCTCGATTTGAAAGACGTCTGCTCGTAGTTGAAGGAGCTTCATTTAAAGATTTTTAGGTCGTTATTGAACAGCAGTTTATTGGGTTGCTGAACAACAACAGATGTGGTTGCAAGGTTTCAAAATATGGAAATCATCCAACTTCTCCAGGAGACCATCCAAATCTGAAATGAAAACACTGAAATCCACTTCATTCAGTTTCTGACCGATTTCTGTGCATGATGGGAAATGCATCAGTTTCTTTTGTTTATCGTTGATTTGAACAGTTTTAATTTATTTAAAAAACCTCAAGATGGCGAACGAGATTGCCCGTAACTTCATATTTAAATCGTTCAAGTGCTGTCTTCCAGTTCAGAAGTATCAATATTTGCATTTTCATTGAGGAATTTACATAGTGTGCTTCTTCGTGTATTATGCAGTGTAACGTTGGGTAGTTTCTCCATTTACAGATCCGAACATTTCCTTGGCACTATCTGTAACTACCGATAAAATTAGTTAAATTAATTTAAATTAAGTTAATTAAAATTACCGATAAAAGCGGTTAGTTGCTCCGTGCAATAAAGTCAGTGCCAAGAGTTCTTCGTTAACTGCAAAATCATTTCACACTTGCATTGTTCTAATGAAAATTAGAAGAGCTGCACTACATGATTTGTGTCAGTACTCTCATCTAATGCCAAAGGAAATTAATACTCGGATAACTAAGTGTTCCAAACTGCTAGTGACCCGTTAGCTTCTCTCTTCCATTCTTTGTTTTGACAAAGGGACAAATTTAAAATTTTTGGACAATTTGTCGTCACCAAAACTTTTAGCCATCTGAACATAGCAACTCTTGACAAATTCACAGACATTTTTTTTTTGTTTTTTTTAGCAATTTTATAAAAGATGCCAACAAAACATTTTATTGCACTAATGTTGCTTTGAAAAAAAAAACGTTTTCGTTTGTTACCTTTTCTCGAAGTCAGATAGTAATGCAGTGCGCGCTTCACCAGTATAACGGTCATATTTGTCGTTTGGTGTTAAAAATAATGAAAACTAACGTATCAGTTATCCGTGATATAGGGGCGGTTCATGATCACGGATAACCCAACTTCACGGTTAACTCAATATACCCGCCGTGCCGGTGGGTGGGTGGTGCAGCCACTGTTGCCCAACACCACTGATTGGCCTCCCACACCTCGCGCGCCACCACACGCAGTATTTTATTAAATATAATGTACAATTTAGTAGTTAAATCGCCACAAGACTTGAAAATCATCCGCTCCTGAAGAATGTTACCCCTCCCTCCGCTAACATTATTACTATTAATTGTCTTTGGTAACGTGGAGAGTGACTGAGGCAAGTTGTGGTGGGCTGGTGGGAAGCGAGCCGCGGATATAAACGCCGCGCCAAATCAGAGTTAACGCGGTGTCACGATCACGGATAAGTGCACAATGGTAACAATTAGTAAATCACGATTACCCAAAATAAAAATTGGGTGAGTTTAATGTTAAACACAACCTCTCTCTTCATAGAAAGAGACTTCTAAACGAGTCCGTTTCAGTCATTAATTTTTTAGCTGCCACAGTGTCAATAAAGCACGCATTTTGACTGGTTTAACTGGTGTTGCCCACAGAGAGGATAGAATTTTGTTTTCGTGGTTGTCATGCCAATCGACCCTGTCGACAAGATGGTTGCTATGTACCGAACTATAATGGCAATTTTCGATCCGTCCTATCGCTCTATGAGGCGTGCTCTGTGTACTGAAAAATTGAACCGTGATGCGTACATAATAATTGATTTACTTAGGAATTCAAATTTAAGAAACTAAAAATAAAACAACGTGACCCCCGTTTCGAAGGTAAATACTCTTTGCGGTCCCCAAGAGCTCTGAAAGTTACCCATCCTTGGTAAAGGAAAGCCGTTTTTTGAGGACAATGAATGGGAAGTAATTTTTTTCACTGTCATTTTCATTCCCATGCAAGGTCTGCATATGCAAATGCAGAAAAGTAAAAAAACCACACTTGAGAAAGGTGTTTCTTAATGTGAGAAACAGTCACTCCATTCCCATTCGGGGTAAAGGCCCTAAATGGGAAAAGGTAATATTTCCTAGTTTAACGTAACATAAGGTAACCTAACCCGAACCAAATTGGGAAAGTCATGGATGAGAATGATAATTAATGGTATGAATTGGGAAGAGACAGATTTGAAAATGCCTCCTTTGAAATTCTCTCTTTCTCTCAGCTTTCTACTCTTGAGCGCGGAATGAAATGAGAATGGCATTGAGTGGGACAATACCTTTGAAAGACGAATAAAACGGCATTGGATAAAACACTGAATTATCAACAGTTCATTCTTATTTTCTTTCAGCATTCCGATTTTCCCTTCAACTTTAAAACAGAAAAATCTATTAAATATTTGTATTGTTTCGTAATAAAAAAAATCAGTTTTTAAAACAAAATACATTAAAAAAAAAATTGAAACAAAATCGAGATAGATTGGTATGGCGGAATGAATCTGCTGATATTTTGCTTATACTCTCCCATCCCAGTTTCCAAGCCACAAAAGTTACAATTAACAAAATATAAATTTGCTTTTGATCTCCCTCCCCCCCGCCTCCCTCTCGCTACAAATATTCAGAAAATCTGACATTATAATACATTAAATGTAAAATACGAAATGGAGTGAAGAGATGTGAAAATTTCTAAAATAGCGAGTGCGTAGGTACGAGATTGAGAAGTAGAAACAAACCGCGTAAAACATCGAATGATATAATTAGTAAATGTGTGAATAAACGTGTGTAATTGATTTGAGCGTTCTCTCTCCTCAGGTCATGCCTATCCTACGGAGACGGAGAATGAGAAACGGGTCATTTTGATAATGTATGTACAGTATAATGCAATTGCCCTTAACCACCCAAAAATATATCTTTTGAAGTGTTTCGGATACGTTCTCTATAGATGCAGGTGGATTGGTTGACGTACAAAGCAAATGACCAATGAAAAACACACACGTGCACACAAAAAATATATATACATACACATACATTTTATATTATACACACACACAACATCCAACAGAACGCGTCCGAAACACTAAAAAAGTTGTATTTTTGGTTGGGCAAGGTGAACTGCATTATACCGTATACATGATTTGAAATTCAAATACGTTACTCTTGACGACCCTAAGACTCCCTTAAAAAGTCTAAAACTGCTCTCTTAGACGCCAAGGCCGGACAAATGCAGGACAAAAACTGCCAATACCCAAAACCACGTCGCCTTAGATTGTCGTAAAAATGTCATAAGAATGAATAAAATAAACGAATTTCAAAACAAACCAGTCTCGACTCCAATGTAAAAAAAAACTGTGCCCCAAAATTACAAAGAAAATAATCATTAATTTTTAAAATAATTTGCACAATCTAACGGTAATCAATAAGGAGGGCCATAAACTGGCGGAGCGTTCAGGACCACTAACACGTCCTATTGTTTTAACTCCCGTATTAATATTACCAGCATCATCGGGATTCGAACCCCCGATCTCAGTGCCTTCACTTTGCTTATAGAGAAACTACGTTACCCACTGAATTACGGACGTTCACAATTTGCGTAACATGAAAGGATTGCATAATTTTTCCGAAAATGCTCAAACTAAAATTGGAGAATGATGAAAGTTTCACAAATGAGCAAATAAAATTATGATTAAATTATTAACACACACACATATAATTAAAACCCACAAGGAAAAAGAAAAATGATTCCAAGGACTTTCGTGTATTCAGAAGTACACCTTGTCAAGGAATACACGAAATAAATGCCTTGGAATCAATTTTCTCTTTCCTTGTGGGTTTGCATCATTCATTTCATGTGTTTAATTGTGAAAGTATATATATATATATATTATATATAATATTATAATATATAGATATTAATATATATATTAATATATATATATGTATGTATGTATGTATGTATAACCCCTCCGTCTGTGGCCCTGGGTTGGTTCGAAGTCGACGGGGGTTCTGGTTAGGAGGCAGCAAGGATCTGTTACTTGCAGTAGTTTTCTTCTATACTACTCTCCGAGTTCTTCTTTAGTGGCTCGGAGGATTCTGAGAGGCTTATTAAATTTTTTGAGGTTTTCCCCGATTCTTCTTGTAACTTATCGGGAGATTCTAATGACTAAGTTTTCTGAAGAGAGCACGGCTCGAAGGAGAAGATAAAGACTTTTCTTACTGTGTTTTACTCCTAAAACTGTTACAGGTAATGCTCAGCCTCGTAGTTGGAATCAGAATAAAATATGGAAGAAATTTGGGGTTTATATACCCCGATTCTACTAACATCATCATTATTAAATGTTGAAGAGGCTGTATTATTTTTGCACAATATTTGAAAATAAAGTAAATCTTTTAGCTGTGTAAGGTTTAAACGAATAAACAAGATATTTGAAGATGAAGCCATATTTTTATCTTAAATTGCGTATTTTCAGATCTGATGTTATCACGATCTGCCAAGTTAACTAAAAGTGGAAATTGAACTATGCATCTTTACACTAAAATATGCATATGAGTAAAAATTAAAGGTTTAAGATTTACAATTAAATGCTTAGGCAAGACATGACTTCATCTTTTATAATGAAGAAAGAATGTATACAAAACATGACGTGGCAAAAGTTACTCAGGATTCATTATTAAGCTAAAATCTAAAAAAATTATTATGAGATTTTAAAAAACAACAGGTCATCAATTATTTGGCAAAGTAGAAAGCACATCAAAATTTATTCCAACGGAAAAATAATAATAAAAAAAAATAACAGTATTGCCGATTCTACATTCCTTATGGCGACATAATGTCGGGTCGGACATTGAGTACATTGTAATTTTGGTCTACTGTAACTATGATTATAATTACCAATTCATTTATTATCGTTAACTACAATTCCATTAAAGTACATTGACTACGTCATTTAGTACATTACATCATTAAGTACAGTTCATTAAAGTACATTACATTATATTAAATTAAAGTATTACAGTTAATTATAATTAAACAGTTAGTATAACTTTGTTTTGTTACAGTGTTTCATATTAATAGACAATTAAGATGTTAGAAATATAATACAAAGTACATGGGCACATACGGTATGGATGAATATGGTTGAATAAATATTTATACTACATAACATATAAATAATGACTTCTATAGAGTGTACAGTTTTTATTATGATAAAGAATTTTCATACATTGAATACTAGAGATATGATGAAGGGAAATTAATGACGGGAAAATGTGACGTCATAGTTATTGAATTTGTACGTATAGTACAAATCATTTTAGGAAGATTTACACAGAACGAATTAGAGACAAAGAGTGGGTATTAATGACTAAGAAGTACAACTACGGGTTCCAATCCTGTTATATGCAATGTGTGTGCATAATCTAGGGACGAGGGTGAGATGCAAGACAATCATAATTAATTATAATAAATTCTATAACAAATGAAAAATGGAAAATGGATACGACTAAACCATAGAAATGGTAGATCGTAGGGTTGTGACACAAACGAAAATAGAAGGGTACAAATAAAATTTTATCCAAACTCGCGTTAAGCGATTTTGGTTCTTATGTAAAAATGAATATTGATTATTCGTTGTTCATTTTTACATACATACATACATACATATATATATATATATATATATATCAGTTCTGAATCTTTTGAAATGTGTGATAAAAATGTATTATTTTCTATTTTAATAATTTGTCTTTTGCTTCAGATTTATGAAAAATATAAAGGTTTTTTTTTTTTTCATTCTCGTATCGTGTGAAACAGGATGTCACAAATAAGATATTTTTAACCGTGATTTGCTCTGGACGCTTTCTCTATGATTATTTTTTTTAACAAGATGAGTTCCTGGGCAACCAATTATATATAATATATATATATATATATATATATATATATATATATATATATGTTTCTATTCATATTGCTACATTTTCACACCACATACGCCTCCCTAATTAGCTTGGAATCTTTGCGTTGCCATGTCAACCTGAATCTACTGAGAAAAAAAGAAAAGTAAAGAAAAGAGTAGAGAAAAAAGATAGAGCGAAAGTGTGTGTGTGTGTGTGTGTGTGTGTGTGTGTGTGTGTGTGTGTGTGTGTGTACTAAATGAAAGAACAAAAAATAAAGTTATCGTGAAAAAAGGAACTGGGGAAAAAGCGGGAAAATAAAGTGAGGGAAATAAAGAAAATGAGTTAGAAGGAAAAAGTAAAGAATGAGATTATTTGGTTTCTATAAACCAAAATGGGCGGTTTTGTTCTCTCCTCGTATTAATCAAATGCACGAAGACGTAACACCGTGTATATAACCTCAATTTCGATTTTGGCATTTGTAAACACGGAAGAACGATGCCTTAAAAAGCTTATCATCACTTTTGAACATTTCATACACTTAATGAAAAAAAAAAGGCCTTCACGTAATGTCCCTCGAAAAATAATATAAAATGTAAAATGCTCCGTTTTTGAAATTAATAAACTAATGGATTTTCATTCGCCCCCGACTCTAATTCCCCGCACCCCCTTAAACAAAAAAAAAAAAAAAAAAAAACTGAAATAAGAGGATCAAAACATTAATACGAAAATAAGCTCTTACTTGAATGGCATTCAACTCATCAAATCGATTTAGAACACCGATAAAAGGAGGACTTTAAATAAACAGAAATATCTCGAATAGTCCTCTTATTGCTCGTTTCAATCTTGAAAAAAAAAGAAAAAATAATCCTTTTTTTAATAAGAGACTTTGATTTTATGACTTTCTATACAATGTTTCGCTCGTAAAATTTCCAACAAAAAGGATAAAATTCCTCGCAAAATAATATAAACTACATTATTAAATTCCACTATTCTCGAATTGTGAGACTGGAAATAATTCCTGGCAAGCAACGATATATTGCAGTAGCCATACGCACAAAAGTGGAACCAGGTTTCCCCCCGTGAAAAAAAAAAAATAAAAAAAAAATTTATTTCGAAGGAAATCTGGACCAACCTTCAATGGTACATGGGGCAATGTTACATAAATCAACATCGAACGCGACCAATCCCTGAACTACTAAAACATTTTGTATGAAAGATTATAATATTGATGGTAATACGTTTGAACACATCATTAATTAAGTGGCTACAACAATTTTACAGGAAAAGAAAAATCCTTTAATTCTTTAATGTAACAAAAAACTTTAAAAAAATGTTTGAAACTTTATTGTTTCGATGAGAAAGCTAAAAAAAATTGACTCCACTTCCTTTCCTATCAGCCAATACGAATTATTAGCCAATTATCAGCCAATACGAATTAAAACAAAATATTCAAAACTAAATTTCGGGGGTGGGACAAGTTTTGGACTATCACCATAGACATATAACACGCATTGTATTTGGTTCTTAACTGGTACAGTATATATAAAATTTTATTATTATTAATTAATAATATATACCTATAGGTAATACCAAAGATTACTCGTATGTACGAGTAGTCAGTCCAAGCTTGCATTGTAACGTAAACAACTTCATACAAAATATTCTGAACAGAAATTTATGAGCCATTTACTTCATATTTACTTAAAGCTCACGAATCACTTATATTTTCAGTGCAGCTTCACAAATTTGACGTCACTGGCTTTGGATATGAAGCTCAAAATTTTGATGGCTGTGGTATTTCTGTATATTTATGTTCTCATTAGCTTTTTCTCGATTTCACAAAGGAATATGAAATTTGTACAAGCGTGGCCTGACTAGATACAGGTACGCTTTGGTAATACGAAGAAAAAAAATCATTGTTTTCGAACGTAATCGATTACGATGCTAGTAATACTTCCGTTGACTGATAAAAAACTAATTGATGGAAGGGAATTCTAGGTAAATAATGAAACCTATATTCAATTGTCAGATGAAGTGTTGGTGTTCATGAAACAGCTAACAGAGTGAAACTATTCTCTTCTATATCTATCTATCTATATCTGCCAATTGCAGACTAGTTAACTCAGTATCTACAGAGGTGAAAGGAACGAGAGTTAAAGCTAATCCGATAAATCAGTCATAATCATTTGGCGATTTTATGTCAGCAAAATTAGCGTACCAAATACCTGAAGTATAACCAAGGCGCAACGAAGACTATAAAAAGTTAAACCAAAACAAATTTTTTTTCCATTACAATTTTGATGATAAAATTTATGTCTGAGTAGAGACCGTTGACTTTTTACCTTATCCTGTTAAGACGATAGTAGTAATTCCCCAACCAACCTCCTTAAGTTCATTGAACGCTATCTCAATTCAAGAATGAAGATGCTTTCCATCAATGAATTAAAACAAAATCTTGTCAGGAATAATATTCGAATTTGAAGGGAAGAGTCGTTGTCAAAAGCAGACGACCAAATACGTTAATTAAATGAGGCTTGCTCTATAATTTCAATTAAGGGTGATTTCAATTATCCGTTGGCTTTTCAGTCGTCGTAAAATCCAGTTACACTGGTTGTTATCAAAGTTCTGTAATTTTTTTTTTTTTTTTTTTTTTTTTTTTTGTATAAATCATTTTCGAAAGTATCTTCAAAACAGATTACATTCATTATATATATATATATAAAACCTTGGTTAACCTTGGTTTAGCTTCTGCCCGAATTGTTCATTCTGACGAAGGTCAAGCTTTTTCACTCCACCTTAGACCTACAGTTTAACGTGGAATCCGAACCACGCCCCACCAGCAGCCCAGCGTCTTTAAAGCTTATCAAAAAACGAATGATCCTAACCAAATATACACGTAGCTTATGAATTAATTACTTAATACTTTAAATTAAAATCATACTTAAAGCTATAAAAAGTATCAAGACTAAAACAAGTTGGCAGTAATTTACTTAGCAAACCAGTTTTTAATTTTAAAAATTTATACAAACGTGGGATAATACGAGACTTTAATACCCACTTGGTTCACGCGACATAACATCAACACACTAAAAGCCAAACTTAATTTAACCCATGTTAACTTAACATTTGATCGACACAAAATCGACAAGTTAATTTGGGTTGTTATTTCGATAATATAAGGTAAAATTCAATGAACACACATTTTTTACATCTTTACAAAATACGTACACGTTCGGAAAAAGTCAGCCTAAAACCAATTTTTAAAAACAAAAATTACTAATTGGTAATTTTGTTTTACTTTGAGTATACACAAACTTCGCATATATATATATATATATATATATATATATATGATAATAAACGACGAAGGAAAAAGAAACACAAAGGGGTGCTCAAGCGCTTTCGTCTAATGACATCCTCAGGAACACTGGAGTGAAAGGACAGATCAAGGCAATATATAGGTTACAAAATAAACATACATACATACATATATATATATATTACACACATATACATATATATAGTAAGCATAGAAAAAATTGTGGGAGGAGCAAACATTTGTATGGGAGATTGACACTTTTAGCACTTCAGCCGACATTCAATATAAATTCAAATGGCTTGTTTATGAAACAGGTCACAAAAAATAAAGAAATAAAAATAATATAAATATAAATTGAGAAAAAAAAATTAATTACAAAATAGTGCCTTAGTGATATATGTCACAGCCTAAATAACCATAAAAATAAACGGCAAATAAAAAAACCACAAATATACATACATATATATATATACATACATACATACACACACACACATATACATATAATATAGTAAGTAAAGAAAAATTGTGGGAGGATAAAACACATTTGTATGGGAAAAATGACACTTTTAGCACTTTGGCCGACCTTCAATATAAATTCAAATGGCTTGTTTATGGAACAGGTCACAAAAGAATAAAGAAAATAAAATAAATATATATAAAAAGAT
>JAJOZX010005596.1:287500-312648 GCA_023014485.1 Bathynomus jamesi
AAAATCGATAATAATTATTTGCAATTTAGTTATTCTTAAAAAAATTTTAAATTTCGTTTTCAACATTTGTGGTTAAGATTGACCACATACATGATTCTCATATTTACATTTAACGAGAGTATTATTATTGTCAGGTGGTGTGTGTGTGTGTGTGTGTGTGTCCTTCAGCTACGTCTTCATGGCAGCGCGACCAAGCGCGAGCGTGTAACAACATTAGCGGTACTGACAAATTCATTTTTAATAATTGAAAATCATTAATCATGTCAAAAAAATATACAACTTTTCAAATGCAGAGATTGCACCCACGCAACATACTGTATAGCTTTATTGATTGGTTTGTAATTAATGAAAAATAAAAAAAGCAAATGTCAAGCGTATCTTCAGAACATTAAAAAAAAAAATTGAATTTTGTCCGGGAAAGCATTAGTGATGTATTATAACTGCAAGATTAAGGCCATATATTATTATAAAAAAAAATCAATGTATATGGATAAAAATTACACACGACTCGACTATTACTTTCTTAAAAAATTGATTCTCCAATCTTCTGGATGAATACCTTCAATTTGATAATTATACGCGAGTTAAAAATATTGCCGAGACTTATCATTGGTACGTAATGAAAGGAATCATCATGTTTGCATTTCTATCCTTTAATAAGTTAAAAGTTTTAACCACTAACACAGAATGAAAAAGTACGACACACGAAAGGAAAACGCGTGTTGAGATAGGCATAAATTAATAACTGCTTACTACAAATACTTCCTAATTAGTAGGGATGCAGCGGAACTTAGTTCCGGCCGGAACTTTAGAAAAATAACCGGCCGGAACCGGAACTTTTTATTGTGATATTGGTTACTGTTTTTATGAATTAAAACATGTTCTTATTAATGTTCTTATTCTTCCTCCAATCCATGATGTAACACGAAAGCAATTGTTAATGCTTCTTATTTTTTCTTTCACATAATGTAGCTTATAAAGGCATTTTATGGTAAATAATTAAATACTATGTATGAAGTGTCAAAATTTTATTACATCAAAAATCATGTTATAATGACACCTAATGTATTTAATATATAGATAATCAAAATATGCATAATTATATGAAATTAATGTAACTTTCTGATATCCACTGTGAGAAAGCAACAGAAAACACTGAACCTAAAATTTCTTTAATTTCAGTAAGCTTTTCTGAAAAGTGGATACTGGGCAAGTTTGAGCTTAAAATTACGAATGAAATTAAATTTCCATTTACGAAACAATAAAATCAAATTGTCCTTTGCTCTTTCTTTTTCATCATGAAAAGTGAAATATGAATGTATCTCTTCACTATTCACACATTTGTATAAAAAATAAAAACTTTGAATTGTTGTATTCCTATATAAAAACACACTATTAAAAAGTGGTAAAGCATATAAAACAAAGTGGCCTACTTGAACTTCATTTCACGGTTTTAGTTTTAGAAATTAGTTTAAAAACCGAGACAAAGACCAATAATATCATACTAGCATTTCTGGGTGTTCTTTGAAACAGATTTTTTTTTTTCGTTGTTTAAGCAACAAAGTTCCGGTTCCGGTCGGAACTTGATATTCTGGTTCCGGTGCATCCCTACTAATTAGTTGTTGTTGTTGTTGTTTAGCCGATCAGCCCACCCTGATCGAGCAAGCCGGCGGCACGCAGGTAACCGATCGCCCTCTCCGGAGTGGACCAGAGGTTCAGCGCACTAGTGATGTTGCGTTGCGTTGTTGTTGTGTTGTGTTGTGTTGCGTTGCGTTGCGTTGTTGCTAGAGCGGTACAGTCTGTCATAATGTGTTCAATTGTTTGTGGTGTGTCCTGGCACAGGTGGCAGGTGTCGTCTATGGAGTTGTCTAGTCTGTGTTTATATGTCCGTAAGTTGGGGTGATGTCCACATCGGAATCGTGCTAAGTTAACTCGATCCGATCTGCTCAGGCTGATCTCTGACCTGTTAATGGGTGGCGGCTTCGCACCTAGGGCCGCATTCGGACCGAGTCGTGTCAGTGCTTTGTGGGCTAGGTGTGTGTGTGTGTTTTCTGTACTGTGTGATGTCTGTGGGGCGTGGTATGGAATGGAGTATTTGGTTATAATGTCTCTCTGGTGTTACCTTAATGGTGCGAGGTGTTGGTGCATGATTGTACATGTAGTGGCAAGGATGTTGTGGGTTAGTTGTCGCTGCTGCCATGAATTGTGTTCCCCTCATGTCTAAATGTTCCCTAACTTTTAGTATTTTTGTTTCTGTGTGCAGGTGTTCTATTGGTGTTGTTTGAGTGCATCCTGTAATGATACGAAGTGCGTTGTTTTGTATTGTTTGTAAGGTGTTTATGTGTGTGTTTGAGATAATGGGTGCCCAGCATGGGCTAGCATAGTCCATAACTGAGCGAATATATTGTTTGTATATGAGTGTTGTTGTTTCCTGCTGGTGTCCAAAGTTTGTGCCTGTTAGTACCCTAAGCGTGTTAAGTCTTAACGTACATTTGGTTTTAATGTCCTGAATGTGGTTTGCAAAAGATAATGATGTGTTGTATGTGACACCAAGTATTTTGGTTCTGTGAGTGTGTGGAATGTTGTTGTTGTTTAGTGTAAGCTGTGGAATTACCTGGTGTTCTTTTGTGTTGCTTGTAAGCAAGGTGATGGTTGATTTTGTGGGCGCTACTTTGAGTCTGTTGTGTGTGAGCCAGTCTTGTATACTGTTTATGTATGTTTGTAGGTTATTTGTAGCGGTGTCGATGTTGTTGTGGGTGGATGTTAGAGTGATATCATCTGCATATGATGATAAGGTAAGCTTGTTATCTATGGGTGTTGGAATGTCATGCATGTATAAGTTGAAGTGTGTTGGTGAGAGAACAGAGCCTTGAGGGACCCCGTTCGGAAGCAGCTTGTTTTTGGATGACTTACCATTAAATGTGACATGTGAGTATCTTCCTGAGAGATAGTTGCTCAGCCACCTTTTGGTGTTATTGTGCATGTTCGTGTTGAGTATTTTGTTTATGAGAGGGAAGAGTGGGATAGCATCAAATGCTTTACTAATGTCTATTGTTGCTAATAGTGTACGTTGAGCTGGTCGTCTGGAGTTGATGCCATCCATGATGTGCTGCGTGAGGTTAGTGAGTAATGTCGTGGTTGAGTGGTGAGGTCTGAATCCATGTTGAGTAGGCGATAGTGGAATGTGTGGGTTGGTGATTTGTAAAATTAGTCTTTCTGTTACTTTGGAAGGTGGGCATAGTAAAGTAATGGGTCTATAGGAAGCTGGTTCTGTTGGATTTTTGTTTGGTTTGAGTAGTGTAATAATTTTACCTTGTTTCCATATGTCAGGAATAATACAGTGTTGGTATGAATATGTGCTGATATTTGTGAGAGCTAGTATTCCTTGTGGGCCCAAGTGTTTAAGGTATATGTTAGATATGTTGTCTGGTCCAGTAGCCTTCGAATTCTTAATGTTTTTGATGATCTTGGTGGTCTGGTCTGTATTGAAGGGTGTAATGGTCGTGTCGAGTCTTAGGTTTTCTTGTGTCTGGCTGTTTGTCTGTCTGCGTGTTTCTGGTTGCTGTCTCTGTTTAAGTGACTTATCTTTGCGTAGTGATTAACTAGAATGTTAGCTTGTGTGTATGTTGGGATATTATTTTGGCTGCGACAGATAGCCGCGTGTGAGGTGTGAATGCCGCTGTTAGAGTGGGTAATGCTGTTTATAGACTTGTATAGCCTGGATGTATGCGTGGAGTGGTTTAGTGTTGTTATGAATTCCCTGAATGTTTCTGTTTGTTTTTCTTTGAGTTTGTTTATTTCTGTGTTGAGCTGTTGTATCTGCTGTTTTATGGCTTCTGTGTGTGGTGTTTGTGTGATATTTGAGGTTGTTACGTTGCCTTATGAGGTGGGCTATTTCTCTAGTGTAATTTGGGTTGTATTTCCTAATGTTGCCCTTCGGTATGTATTTGTTTGCATTATTGATAATCTGATTAAATGTCTTGAGTGTTGTATTGATGTTTATGATGGGTGTGCTGTTTAATGTGGTGAATTGTTCTTCAGTCTGTATTTTGAACTGTTCCCAATCAGCTTTCTTGTAATTTCTGTAAGTGTGCCTAAGGCTGTTGGGGCAGAGTGTAGAATGTGTTGTAATGATGATGGGCTCTGATGACAGTTGTTGTTCTGTTCTCCATTGTGTATGTGTTGCTAGTGAGGGGGAACAGAACGTTATGTCTGGGGAGGAGTTTGAATATCCTGCTTGATGTGGTGTGTGTGTATGTTCTTCTGTATTGTTAAGAATGAAGAGGCTGTTTAGTTGTGTGGCTATGTTGGCGCCTCTGGTGTTGTTTTGGTTGTGCAGGTACCAACTAGTGTCTTTGAAGTCTCCTCCTAAGATGACATTGGTGAGAGAGGCAAGATTGTGTAACTGTAGATTGTAATTGGCTGGCACCTGAGTAAACTATCTGGTGGGATGTAAATGTTGATTAGTGTTGTTGTTGTGTTGTGTTGTGTGCGTGTTTTAATGTTAACTGCCTGTATTTCTATCGTGTTATCTGCTTGGATTGTGTTGTAATTTTGGGTAGCATCAGTGTAGCTAATGCTTTTACGTATGTAAGTGATGAGTCCACCCCCGTTACCCCAGTACGATCTTGACGGATCGCCGTGAAGTCAGGGATGGTTGGGTGTTTTGTGTGTGCGTTTTAGTTTTGTTTCTTGTATAAGTGCTATGTGAATGTTTTGTTTGTGTACGAATTCCCTAAGCTGCATGATTTTGTTTGTGAGGCCATCTACGTTGTACTGTAATATGTTAATATTATACTTCTGTATGTGTCTCATGGTGCTATTGTGTCTATGTCTTTGTGTATGGTGACATGTGTAAGTTGTAGTGGGGCCTGGATTAGTCTTAATGTCGCCAGAGAGTAAGAGTAGTTCGGGGAGCACGCAATTGCTCCCTGTAATTGAAAAAATAGCACGCTGAGAATAGGTCCGGCCCCGAGAGCCGATTGGGACTCTGACCGTGCCACGCAACAGGCCGTCGACTGCCAGTCTGGCCAACCGTAGACAGCCCGCTGCACGGAGATTTGAGGAAGTTTGGCCACCAGCGCGTTGATGTTTTGGTTTGACGTCGCCTCTTCGCGTTGACGTGTCCTGCGCTGGAGGATGCAGCCACTGTTTAGAAGCTTCCTCGTCAGCTGCCCTACTAATTATTACTACTAATTAGTACATCTAAAAAGCTCATTAACTCTGAGACACTCAAAATGTCTGCCTCTATTGAAACTTATAATTTCAGACTGAAATGGTTATAGAGAGGATTTTACAATAACTTCAATATATAAATACATACTCGTAATCTCTCTTCATTCAGGGTTTTTAAGTGCTGATAAGGAACTACAATAAAGTTAACTGGTTTTTAAGTCAAATGCCAATAATCCGTAAGAGGCCTTACGGCCTCCATCTTTATAAAAGAACAAGAATTTGTGGCAGAGATCTTTTGCGATATATGTCTGCACAATCATGCAAGACCGTTCGAACGCTTCATCATAAACGTCAGACCAAAACTTTTGGCGTCATCTCTAAGGTAACGCGTAATATAGCATTTTCGAAGAGTTTCGATAATGTATTTTAAATTTGTATTCAAAAAAGTTGTTAGCGTATTGGAATGTACATGAAGTTTTTCCCACATTATTTTTCGGCCCTATGACATCTGATCGACTTATCATTACGGTAAGGTATATTCTTAGTTTTTTTACAGCGTCGATGTTTTGGTCTTGTCGACGAAATTGGTATAGGTCCTTATTTTACAGTACAATCAATAGGGTAGTTACATACATATTAAAATACATACCATATATAAACACTTTGCAGACAAAAATAGTCAATATTTTTTCCCAAGAAGCATTGTAAAAAAAAATTGAATTATTATACTTTATAGTTTCAAGCATAATCGGTACAGAAAGAAACTTTAAGCGTTTATAATCATACTGAAGGAAGTTTAAACTCACCAACGAACGGAACTGCTACGAGGTTGCGACGTTACTAAAGTGTAAAATCCTATTAATACAGAACTACAGGGGCGTACCTAAAGTATTTGGCACCCGAGGCGGATCCTTCCTTTGGCACCCGAGGCGGATCCTTCCTTTGGCACCTCCCATAAATAATTTCAAAATTTAAACACAAAAATATATTATGTCTGCGAGTAGATTTTTAAATAGTACAGTACTGTCATAAGCAAATTGGAAATAAGAAAATTGCAGGACATTAAAAATTCAGTGAACAGGTAATACTGCATTTTATTTTATACAAAAAACACAGGAAATTCAGTCTCAACGCTCAGCCTATTCTTCAAAGGTAAATAGAGAGGATTCATAGTCTCTGCTTTCGAGCCTTAATTTCTGCAAATTGATCAATGACCATCAAAATTCAACTTCTTTGCATATTCATGTTCAATTAAAAGTAAAGCCAGATTTGTCAATCTTGTCTGACTCATGGTCGAGCGAAAGAAATTTTTTATCAATTTCAATTTGGAGAAACTTTTCACATGAAGCAATATAGGCACACAATTATTTAATGAAACATACCTCATGTCAGTTGCAACAAACTGATGACTAAAACGTCAACAAACTGATGAATAAAACGTCAACAAACTGAAGAATAAAACGTCAACTGAAGAATAAAACGTCAACAAACTGAAGAATAAAACGTCAACAAACGTTCGCCTATCGATGTAATTTTTATCAAATATTATTTAATATTTAGTTTGTAAATTTTGTATTGCCAATAAAAAAAATTTTATTTTATAGTGGAAATTAACATTAAGCTGTTGTAATAGTTTGAACATTTATAAATTTTTTTTCTTACTTTGGCGAATTTTTCATTTGGTTTGAAAATTTGTACTGGTATTTCAACTCTCCCGATGGCACCCCCCTCCTAGCTGTCACCCGGGGAGGACCGCCCCCCTCAGTACGCCACTGCAGAACTGTACAGTCTTCTGCCCTCGCGAGGAGTGGAGAGAGAGAGAGAGAGAGAGAGAGAGAGAGAGAGAGAGAGAGTTACAAGGACAAGAGGAAGCCTCAAAGACCTTTCGGTCCACTCTGGGAGGTTCCTGTTATTAAAAGTTTATTTTTCTTTCAACTATCCTAGTAGTAGAAAACTGGATAGAAAAGTAGAAGGCTCTCTCCCCACCCTCCCTGCCAGAGGCAGGTACGGAAAAAGGTTGAAGAAAATACCTTGACCCTGGAAAAGTAGCCAAGGAAATTTTACAGGAAAGTGGAGAATATATAAATAGCTCTATATTTAGCTTGCTCACAGAGACACCGTGCAAGCGAACTCCTGCAGAGTTTTCTTATGTTTTAATCTTAAACTATGAGAGTATTCAGTACTTTGTCTAGCCTATTTTTAAACACATTTACACTTTGACTGGAAACAACCTCTGAGGGAAGTTGGTTCCAGATATTAACTATTTTATAGGAAAAGAAATTTCCGCAGACAGAGGTCCTAAATGTCTTTAGTTCCAGTTTAAACCCATTATTTCTTGTCGGATTGGCATTAAGTGAGAATAAGTTTCTGTAATCTACCCTGTCTATTCCTTTGAGCATCTTGAAGACTTGAATAAGCTGACCTCGCAACCTCCTCGTCTCTAAGCTAAACAGATTTAGGCGCTCCAATCTCCGTTGGTAGCTTTGCATTCTCATTGAAGGGATCAATTTTGTAGCCCTTGCTTGTACTCTTTCTAACCTTTCTATGTCCTTCCTGAGGGATGGAGACCAAAACTGCGCACAGTATTCCAGTTGAGGTCTGACTAGAGAATTATAAAGAGACATTACAGTCTCCTTGTTCCGAAACTGGAACTGTCTTTTAATATAACCTAATAATTTTAAGGCCCTCTTTTCGACTTCTGCACAGTGCTTCGACGGTTTCAGATCGTTGCTGATATAGACTCCTAAGTCTTTCTCTAGATCGGTCTCAGTCAAGTTCCTTCCCAAGAGAGAGTAATCGGTCTTCGGGTTTTTATAACCTATGTGCATTACCTTACATTTGTCCAAGTTGAATGGCATCTGCCAAGTAGCAGACCATTCGCCCAACCTGTCAAGATCGTTCTGAAGCGTTCTTACGCCCCTTCAGTACCTACACTACTTCCTAATTTCGTATCGTCTGCAAATTTGGAGATTGCACTTAGAAGCCCGACGTCTATATCGTTAATATAGATGATAAAAAGTAAAGGACCCAGAACGGAACCCTGTGGGACACCACTGGTGACGGGCGCCCACTCCGAAGCCACTCCATTTATTACCACTCTCTGCTTTCTATCTTTTAACCAATCCTCAATCCAGTTGGAAACGAGCCCGGTGATTCCTAGTCCTTTGACTTTAGCTATCAATCTAGCGTGAGGGACTTTGTCAAAGGCTTTTTGAAAGTCGAGATACACTATATCTATTGCCCTACTTGCATCGTACAGTGTATGCATATTATGGAAAAACTCTAACAGGTTTGTCAGACAGGATCTATGTCGCCTAAATCCATGTTGAGAATAAAAAATTAGATTGTTAGATTCAAGGTGATACACAATACGTTTTGTAATGATGGATTCCAACAGTTTGCCGACAACTGATGTTAAACTGATGATCGGGCGATAATTACAAGGATTTTCCCTATCACCCTTTTTAAAGATAGGTGTTACATTTGCTAACTTCCAGTCGGTTGGAACTTTCCCTAACTCGATTGATTGTTTGAATATGGTTACTAAGTCGTCAACAACATTGTGGCTAACCTCTTTTAATACCCTTGGAAGAAATAAGTCGGGCCAGGTGATTTGTATTTTCATCTTATCAATTAATTGCTGTACCTCATTTCTCGTAAAACTTATGGTCTCTACGGGTGGTCACCGTCATATGTAATCCGAGGACTTGGCACTTCTATTGTGTCTTCCTCCGTGAAGACTGTAACGAAGAACTCGTTTAACGTATTAGCTATATCTTTATCACCGAATTTCAGTACGCCATTTCTATCTTTTAAGGGGCCTACAGAATTTTTAATTGGCTTTCTGCTATTAACATGGGCAAAAAATTCTTTAGGGTTAACTTTACAGAGTGAGGCAACTCTAGCTTCTTCACGTTTGGCTGATCTAATTAAGGACTTAACCCTCCTACGTAGGTTTATATATTTTTCTGAATTAGTGTGGTTGAAATGCGACTTAAGTAGTTTCTAGGCTCTATTTCTTCCCGTAATAATTTCGTTGTTAAACCATTTCGGTGACTTTGTTGACAAGGAAACCATTTTAGTGGGTATAAAAGTGTTCTGTAATATTCTAAATTGATCCCTATATGAGCTCCAGGTGACATTGACATCCTCACTTATTAGAACTTCAAGTGTGTCTAAACTACTTCGGAAGCTTTCAAAATTTGCTCTCGAGAAATCCAGTCTTTCACGAGTCTTTTCGCGTGTATTAACTGGAACCCTGAGGTCAAACCTAATCAAATTATGATCGCTGTTACTTAAATTTTCACCAATAGTCAGGTTAGAGACTAGGTCATCTTCGTTCGTGAATATGAGGTCTAGTTTATTATTACCCCTAGTAGGCCAATAAGTTATCATCGGCAAATTCCAACAGTCTTGAGCCCTCAGCATCAGCTGTTTTGTTTTCCCAATTTACATTACCACAATTAAAATCACCAAAAATCACACTGATCTTATTATTCACTATTCTGCTTAATTTGTTATACAAGTTTATATCCTTATCAACGGGGTAGTGAGGTGGTCTATATACTAGAAGTAGCTGCACTACTTTATTATTTAGGTTTAGATCAATTCCCAACATTTCATGAGCAGATACGATATTACTGTTTACCGGGTGCAGGGAGTCCCGAGCATACAAAAGTACACCGCCGCCTTCCCTTCCGTTCCTATCTTTGTGAAACATTTTGTAACCTACCATTTCAAATTCTCCTACAAAATCCCTTGATTCAGAATGAATCCAGGATTCCGTTATTCCGATGATATCAAAGTTCTCAGTTTTGACAAGCGCTATAAATTCCATTAGTTTGTTTCTAATTGACCTAGCATTGAAGAGCACAGTTTTGAGTGATTTTAAGTTGTGTTTTTCCTAACTGGCCTGAGTCGTTTCCCGACGCAGTTGAACTAACTACTGGGGGAGGGGACTACTACTGGGGAGGGGGACTACGAAGGAAGAAGAGAGAGAGAGAGAGAGAGAGAGAGGAGAGATACAAGGAGTTACAAGGAAAAGAAGTACCTCAAAAGGCCTTGCGGCCCATACCGAGGAGGTACCAATGGCAACGGGTGCCACGGAAAATTTTGTACACACTCAAATAGTGTGCAAGATTTGGTCTAACCTTTTCTTGAACTGATCCACAGAGGAACTGTTCACAACTTCCGAAGGTAACCTGTTCCATGTGTCACAGATCTTATACGTAAAGTAATTCCCACACACACTAGTCCTAAACCTTTTCAAATCCAACTTCCAACCATTGTTGCGAGTTGGGTTATCATTTAAACTAAACATACTTCTAAAATCGACATCGTTGAACCCGCGTAAGAGCTTGAAAACCTCGATCAGTTGACCGCGCAGCCTCCGAGTTTCAAGCGAAAACAAGTTCAGGGCGCGTAACCGTCGATTGTAGCCCATATGCCTAACGGAAGGGATTAACTTTGTGGCCCTCGCCTGCACTCGCTCCAGCCTCTCAATATCTTTCCTGAGGGTGGGCGACCAGAACTGCACAGCATACTCCAGGTGCGGCCGAACAAGGGAATTGTACAGTGAGAGCACAATCTCCTTGTTCCGAAACTGAAATTGCCTCCTGATATAACCCAATAGTTTCTGGGCTCTCTTTTCCACCTCTACACACTGTTTCGTAAACTTAAGGTCGCTGCTAATTAGCACACCCAAGTCCTTTTCTAAATCAGTCTCCTCGATATTACTACCCAACATCGAGTAGTCCGACTTGGGATTGGCGTAGCCAATGTGCATCACTTTGCATTTACCCAAGTTAAACGGCATTTGCCATTTTTCGGACCACACTCCTATCCTACCTAGGGAGAGAGAGAGACTGAAACGGTCCAACCGTTTGCGGGCAGATGTTTTCATCTGATGTCTTTAATTTTTAAATGTATCGACCAACCAAAACCATATAGCAACAAAATCGTTAAGATGGATGAGCTGGCCGAGTTTTACATTACTTACAATCATATGCTTTCTTCAAATATAGAAATTAAAATCTTATATTAATGATCTGATATACCTTAATTCTTAACACCCTTAAGAGTAAAAAACAAAAAAGTCCCAAAATCTTAGATGAAAAAATTTTAATTGCAGGAAATACGCCAGCTTTGATTTTTAAAATAATTTGCATACGTAGTAATTATACATCTTTTACTCTTTCACAAAACGCCAAAATAAGAACGACACACAAAATATTTAATATACTTCGTCATTGTCGTTGTCAACTCCGAATTAAAGTAAAACGTGAGAGAGACTTCGCCTCGACTTCATAAGACCAAAGGATAAAGGGTAGAGTAAATACCATACCTCCTACAAGTTTGCTGTCAGTGGCAACATCATTTGCGGAGTGGGGGGGGGGGGGTAGAAAGGGAGGCAGTTGCCTCCCCCAAGACTCTGTTTACCACCTCCAAGGCTACATGTGCCCCTTCCAAGAAATCTCTTGGTGATGCACTTGAATTCACATTAGGATTTTATCACCTATGCAGCCATTTGCGCTTAGTTCTTGATTCCTAAAAAAAGACCAGGTTCAACCAGGTTGTACAGATTTTTGGAGCTTAAAATAGTTCTATACAACACCGTTCATTGTTTTTCGCCCAAATCTTGCTAGCTGTTTTTGTCAGATTAGTATTTTCTGCAATAACTCCTGGTTCTTTTAAATTTTACTGTAGGTATGCACACGTTATAAATCCTGATATTTGAGACTGCGAAAAGTCTGTCTTACTCTTTATCTAAAAATTCAATAAACTTTGTACATAAATTTACTCTCGATGCTTGTTGCCCTCCCCCCCGTCCTCCCACAAGAAAATGTTGAAATGGTGCCCCTGTTTGCTGTCAAGCATAATTTTAATACGCATTAAAATTGTCACGAAGCTGTTTTAGTTTTTATACTCTTGAAGAACACACACTATATTCGCATTAGTTCAAATTCGCGTGCGATGAACCTTTTACTTATATAGAATATTTTGCAAAGTTATAATATAGCTCTACGGTAGTTTAAAAATACGAACTTAAATCGAAAAGATGCTTAGAGTATCATACTATACAAAATTAGTAGAAGTTAAATACCCAACCTCCCTGTTCTCTCTAAATTTAAATTTTAAAAAAAATTTTTTAGTACAGATAACAAATATTTAAAAACGAAAAATAAAATAAAAAATAAATAAGATCCTTAATGTTATTTCGGAAGTTTGAACGCGCGATTTAGAGTTAAACAGAAGAATTTAACGCTTTACATTTCGCGAATTTCAAAAAAAATTCAGTCATGAAAAATATTTTCATAAACTTTTTATATCTTCATTCATATTTGGAAAAGCGCTTTAAATCAGACCTAATTTTAGTGTGCAGTGATAAATTGAAAATCTGTGCAGTGATACATTAGGTTCTATATCGGATATACGGGGCTCCAATAAACCTTAGCCAGCCAGCCCCCCCCCCCCCCCCGGCCTAAACCATTAGAGGTACAGTAAAACTAAGCATACCTTACAAAAGAGAATTTAATCCTGCATTTAATGAGAAACAATTAAAACTTGGTGTTCCCGCCATTGGCTTCCAAGACAGCCTGAATTCGCTTTGGGTAGCTTGCCAAAAGTGACGTGAATAGATCTTGATCGTTACGCAAATTTGCTAAAACAGTTTCAATGTGTTGCGTCACTGTATCCTTCGAAAATCGATTTGCTGCAGGTTCTTGAAACGAGAGACATTCAACCTTGTCCTTTATAACTGATGCAATGTGTTCACAGACGTTCAGGTCAGGAGAATTTCCTGGCCATTCTTCATTTCCAAAGAAATCCATCTCATGGTTCCGCAACAACTGTTGAGTGGCTAATTCCTTAAAGCAGGGGGCCTTATCGTGCAGAAGTGTGACCTGATCGACATCCATAACATTGTTTGGGTTTCTTAGAAAAGGAATGACATGCTGGGATGGAATAATATCACGAAAATACTGTCCATCCCAACTCTGACCATTTGGCTTCAGCACCCACATGAGCTTCTTTGCAGTGAACAAAACAAAAACACCAACACAGTCTGGACTTTTTAATAATTCGCGATAATGTTCATTGTCATCGATTTCATCTGGTGTTGTGGCCCACACTCGATCATTTTGGTAGTTAGGCCGACGTGTTACGTAAACAAAAAATTCATCGGAGACAGCTATATGCATGAAATCATCCACATCCCATTCTTCAAGATAATGGGCAAACCACATTCTGTCATCGATGTTAAGTTGAGTTGAGTTTTTCTTGGCTTTGGAAGTTCATGCCAAGGCTTTAAACCTTGCCTATGACGGTACAGTCGAATGATCTCACCACTAACGATCTTTCCTCTCAACACTTCGATCTCTCTAGAAAGTTTAGCACAGCTGTTTTTCCGTTTACGCGTACCGCTTTCAATGATGTCCTTTGTTTCCTGAGAGAGTGGCAAATTTGGGCGCCCAGATTTGGTTGTATCCATTTCACATTCATCCAAAGTTCTATTCCAATTTCTTTTGACGAAGTCCTCACTTCTTCGCAACTTTTTGGCAACCCATGAAAATGTTATAAAGGTGGCTTCAGCATCACGAGCTTCCCGAAATGTTATTGCTCGTATGCGATCTATCACACGTTGCCTCTTCGAATCACCAATTAATTGAGAAGCAATTATATCATCACTTTATCAGCTAGAGTAATTTTAATACCTGCAATAAATAAAGAATTTTATATATTTTTATAATCACTAAAAACTATTTCGATATAAGTAAACATGTAAGCTGCAAATGGGGGGGCTAAGGTTTTTTGGAACCCCTTAGAACCTAATTAATCACTGCACAAATTTTCAATTTATCATTGCACAAATTGAAATTATTACTGCCCAAATTGGTTATCACTGCACACTAAAATTAGGTACGATTTAATCTCTTAACGACCGAAGTTTTTGTAGGGTTAATTTATGAGTGCGTGTATGGGAAACGGTATATTCGACCCAGTGGTCCAAAAGAGAGTAATTATTCGTTTTTACACCGTGTTTTTATGATGAGAAACTTTTCTGGTCAATTTTGAGGTGTTTTGCACGAATCTGCCATCTGTTTCCGGATGCATAGTTTTCGAGATCTCAAAAACTACGCATTTGCACAGAAAACGGATGGCAGTTTCGTACAAAACACCTCAAAATTAACCAGAGAAGTTAAATCTCATCATTTTCATTTAAACTAACGAAAATATCACGACTTAACCTAACCAATCATCAAGGGTGTACAGTTAACCTAACCGGGCATTCAATTAACCTAACCGGGCATTCAATTAACCTAACCGGGCATTCAATTAACCTAACCGGGCATTCAATTAACCTAACCGGTTAATATTGGTTATTTCACCTAAATATTTTCTGATCTTTTCGTATTAGGCACTCACTGTCACATTTCGGGCAAGTTAAGGATGAGAGAATAACGCCGTAATTGATAAAAACATCCAATCCTTTGTCTTCATCTAGGGCACATGACGAATCAAGTTCTCAAAGTCAAAATCACACGAATGGCAAGTCATAATTCTATCACAAACACCACTAAACTGAATCCAATTAGAAAAAAAATAGCCAGAACAAAAACCAACCGACTAATTAAGACGCAGAGTAGCGAAAAAATAGCCCAATCAGGAAAAATATTTTATGAAAAAAAGTACATCTGAACAAATTTGCACAACATAAGATATATATTTTATTAGTCAGTTTTGAATGGCAATTCAATATATTGTACTGTTTCAACCGCGCGTGAGCGGGTGAAAAGACGAATATTAACCCAAGAGAGGTTAAATTATATAGGTTTTTTAAACGAAACTACACTACTTGGTTATTTACTAAAAAAAAAAAAATTCACTTAGAAAACTGATCATAAAACTTGGCATATATGAAAATCATACCAGTCATCTTCAAACTTCTGATGATGTTGGGTAATCACTGAAAATAGTGAAGTTCATTCTTTAGTCAAACTGGAAAATTTGTGCTTTTATTGAAGAAAAAAGTTCTATTAAAATAATTATATTAACTAAATGTGAACCAAAACAGGAACTTTCTATTAAGTTATAAATAAACTCAAATATACACACACACACACACACACACACACACACACACGATAAGTATTTATAAATAATATACCAAATACATAATAAATACGGCATGAAAATTTAAACAAAAGTCGTTGTATTTAAGAGAAGAACGATACCACTACCATTTATTTACCTGATGAATCTTGCAACCGATTTTGAAATAAAAGCTGAGAGAGACTGCGGAGAGACGTCTCGATTCGTAACTTGATTTTCCATTAGTCTCTCATCCCTACGGTGGGAAAGAGTTGGAAGCATACGTACGCTAGGTAGGTGTGAGAGAGAAAGCGAGAGAGAAAGCGAGAGAGAAACCGAGAGAAACCGAGAGAGAGAGAGATGCAATACACGTATCTAGCTTCAAAGGAGATGAGGAGATTGCAGGTGAATAAGGGTGGCTGAGTGCATTACAGCGAAATCCAAAAGCTAAGTAAATTAAATTAGTCTTCTTTTTGCTTTTGTAGGTGAAACTATTAAAATCGTACGCATCGCTGAGTGGATGAGGATATTGGATCAATGTTGCCCCGCACGTATTGCAGTTCATCGAATGGTCGATAATGAAGTTGCATTTGAAATTTCAACAGAGGTGAGCAGCAGATTTCATATTTAAGCTTCTCTAAACAAAGTGTAATGCATACGAAGCATCGAAAATCACGAGAAAACGCTTTGCGACCGTAGGTACGCACGCTCGTGTGTGTGTGTGTGTGTGTGTGTGTGTGTGTGTGTGTGTGTGTGTAAAGTGTGATATATATGTTCTAATTACACAAAGCACAATTGTTACATATCCTGCTGCTACTACTACAACAGCAGTATGTCTGAATAAGTGTGTTCGTTGCTCGGTAATTATAAGTATTTCGTATATAAACTTAAATATTCTGCCGGGTAGAATTATTTATTAATAATTTTCAGCACAATAATTATATTGAGAGAGAGAGAGAGAGAGAGAGAGAGAGAGAGAGAGAGAGAGAGAGAGAGAGAGAGAGAGAGAGAGAGAGTTACAAGGAAAAGAAGTACCTCAAAAGGCCTTGCGGCCCATACCGAGGAGGTACCAATGGCAACGGGTGCCAGGGAAAATTTTGTAAAAGTTTATTTTTCTTTCAACTATCCTAGCAGTAGTAGAAAACTGGATGGAAAAGTAGAAGGCTCTCTCCCCACCCTCCGCTCCCTCCCTGCCAAAGGCAGGTACGGAAAAAGGTTGAAGAAAATACCTTAACCCTGGAAAAGTAGCCAAGGAAATTTTACAGGAAAGTGGAGAATATATAAATACCTCTATATTTAGCTTGCTCACAGAGACACCGTGCAAGCGAACTCCTACAGAGTTTTCTTATGTTTTAGTCTTAAACTATGCGAGTATTCAGTACTTTGTCTAGCCTATTTTTAAACACATTTACACTTTGACTGGAAACAACCTCTGAGGGAAGTTGGTTCCAGATATTAACTATTTTATAGGAAAAGAAATTTCCGCAGACTGAGGTTCTAAATGTCTTTACACACTCAAATAGTGTGCAAGATTTCGTCTACCCTTTTCTTGAACTGATCCACAGAGGAACTGTTCACAACTTCCGAAGGTAACCTGTTCCATGTGTCACAGATCTTATACGTAAAGTAATTCCCACACACACTAGTCCTAAACCGTTTCAAATCCAACTTCTAACCGTTGTTGCGAGTTGGGTTATCATTTAAACTAAACATACTTCTAAAATCGACATCGTTGAACCCGCGTAAGAGCTTGAAAACCTCGATCAGTTGACCGCGCAGCCTCCGAGTTTCAAGCGAAAACAAGTTCAGGGCGCGTAACCGTCGATTGTAGCCCATATGCCTAACAGAAGGGATTAACTTTGTGGCCCTCGCCTGCACTCGCTCCAGCCTCTCAATATCTTTCCTGAGGGTGGGCGACCAGAACTGCACAGCATACTCCAGGTGCGGCCGAACAAGGGAATTGTACAGTGAGAGCACAATCTCCTTGTTCCGAAACTGAAATTGCCTCCTGATATAACCTAATAGTTTCTGGGCTTTCTTTTCCACCTCTACACACTGTTTCGTAAACTTAAGATCGCTGCTAATTAGCACACCCAAGTCCTTTTCTAAATCAGTCACCTCGATATTACTACCCAACATCGAGTAGTCCGACTTGGGATTGGCGTAGCCAATGTGCATCACTTTGCATTTACCCAAGTTAAACGGCATTTGCCATTTTTCGGACCACTCTCCTATCCTACCTAGGTCCGCACGCAGTTCCTCGATCGCTTCGGGCGTCCCAACACTGGCCCCAAGCTTGGTGTCATCAGCGAATTTGGCGATCCGACTGACGATGCCACCGTCGATATCATTTATGTAAATGATAAACAACAGTGGCCCCAAAACGGAACCCTGAGGAACCCCACTAGTGACCGAGGCCCAACCCGAACTAGCCCCTTTAATTACCACCCTCTGCCGCCTATTCCTCAGCCAGTTTTCAATCCACCTACCTATTTCCCCACCGATACCCAGCGCGCGCACTTTCGCCATTAGCCGGCGGTGAGGTACCTTATCAAAGGCTTTCTGAAAGTCGAGATAAAGTATATCAATCGCCCTACTCTTATCGTACTCACTCAACATGACGTGGAAAAACTCGAGCAAGTTGGTGAGACACGACCTATGCCGTCTAAACCCATGTTGGGAGTCCCCAAGCAGCTTGTAGGAATCCAAATGGTCAACGATCCTATCCGCTATTATCCCCTCTAATAATTTACCTACAACTGAAGTGAGACTAATGGGACGATAGTTCCCTGGACTTTCGTGATCCCCTTTCTTAAAGATAGGGGTCACGTTGGCTTCCCTCCAGTCACCAGGCACCTGGCCCATCTCCAACGATTTGTTGAAGACTGTAGCCAGGTGGGGAGCCACCTGGTCTCGCACTTCTCGCAACACTCTGGGGAGAAACTGGTCTGGCCCAGGAGCCTTAAACGCGCTCAGTTTGTCTATTCTATCGGCAACGACTGTCGCGGTACATCTAACACTATCCAGGCCAGCACCTTCGTGCCTCACGCCTGGCTCAGGGATGACGCGGGTATCCTCCTTGGTGAACACTCCCGCAAAGTACTCATTAAGCACATTAGCGATGTCCGCGTCGGAGGTCCGCAGAACACCGCTTCCGTCCTTTAACGGACCCTTCTAATGGGCTTTCTACTATTAACATAACTGAAGAATTCCTTAGGGTTCCCCTTGCAGAGGCTTGCGTTGAAGCAAGGGTGACCAGTTTTGAGGGTATGGCAGCAGACTGCAGCACCATAAACTCGTCCCGGAATGCACTCCACACTCCCTCAACATCGCCGCCAACCTCTAACCCCATCTCTCCTACGCTATCCCTGAGGCTAACAAAGTTCGCCCGCCGGAGATCGAGCTTACTGCCTCTCAAGTTACTACGCTTCACCCGAGGGACGCACACACGGAACCTAATAAGACCGTGATCACTCCCGCCCAATGATTCGTCAACGGTGAGGCCAGTGACGAGGTTGTCTTCGGTCGTGAACACTAAGTCTAGAAGGCTTTCGCCTCGTGTAGGCTCGTTGACCCACTGAGTGAGGAAGTTCTCATCAGCAAAGTCAACTAGCCTCCTCCCTTCAGCATCGGCAGTCCTGTTTTCCCACTTTATGCCGCGACAGTTGAAGTCTCCTAAAACTACACACACCCTATCCCCTAGCAGGCTACTGAGTTCGGTGTACAGGGCTGTATCCTCCTCGAGGAGGAGATGCGGAGGTCTGTACACCAAGATTAACCTATAGCTCGTCCCTCCCACATTCAGATCGACGCCAAGCAGCTCCGTTCCGACCGGAACTGGCAGTCAACCGGACTCAACGTGTCTCTGACGTATATTAGTACCCCACCCCCCTCCCCACGGGTGCGGTCTTTGCGAAACATTCTATACCCGGGAATTTCGAACTCCCCAACGTAGTCCCTACGATCAGTATGAATCCAGGACTCGGTGATAGCAACGATATCCTGGTATTCTGATGCTAAGAGCGCCCGTAGCTCGCAAAACTTGTTCCTAATCGACCTAGCATTAAAAAGCATTGCACGGAGGGAGCCACCCCTATTCTGACCGCCCCCTAGCACGACCCGTTTCCCGAACAGCCAGGGCTGTCGGGAGTTGAAGAGACCCTCACTAACGAGGGGGCAACTTCCGCAGGAGCCTGAGCCCCCTCCAACGTAGGAGGAGGGTCACCCACCTGTACCTGGACGCACCCTTCAGTTGAAGGTACGTCCGCCACCGGCTCATCATCATCCCTCCCCGGTGGGGGCCCATCATCTCTTCCCGGACCCGACCTCACCATTCTGTATAGGTGCCGGTCGAGCAGCGCGCCTCGCACACCTTTACCCTTGTTATTGAGGTGGACACCATCTCTCTGGTAAAGGTCCCACCTACCTGAAAATGCGTCGAAGGGGTCAATAAACCTCACGCCCAGCGGGACGCACAAGTCTTGCACCCTCTCGTTGATGCCAATGACCTTACTGAGTGCGTGGTCACTGGCATTCATTCGCGGTAAAATTCGCATTAACATTCCCCTGTCTGTCTTCAGTTTTAGATCATCCGCAAGAGACATGATCTCGGTGATGATCCCTCTGAAAGACCCCCTACCGCCTTTGAGGAACAGTCGTTGCCACCAGCGTGGACAACGATCGCAGTCCTCCGACTAGCCACGCGCACCTTCTCTACCTCCTTCCTTAAGTGAGTCGTTCCCCGCCCAGGTAAGCACCTTACCTTCCTCCCATCCCGGTTTGCAGAAGCAAAGTACTTCTCCTGGCCCCTGATCTGTGAGTCCCCAATCAAAACGGTGTCTTCCTCCTTCGAGCACAGGAGACTAAAGCGGTTAGAGGTCCTGACAGGGGCAACTGGGGTCTCAGGCTTCGGCTTCGCAGCCTTCTTGCCTGAGACCTTTCGAAACCCGTCGCGCCCATACACGCAGTTACACCACCCGACCCACCCCGACCGGTAGCTACATCCTTCGGTTTCTTTGGGCCATCAGTAGGCCCCTTCCCACCCTTTTTCTTCATCGGCCCCTTCCCACCCTTCTCTATCAGCCCCTTCTTTGCGCCCTCCACCTTACGCCGCGTTCCAAGCATTCCACGTGGGTCGCTGGCGATTCCTGACACTGATTTAGGACCCTGGCCCCGGTTGCACCTCTACCCTTTCTCCGCGGTCCCGAGATCTGTCCATTCCATCGCTGGACCGCCTTTCCACGGCAGCTATCCTATCCTGAATGAGCTCCGGGTTAGGCGCAGTGCAGCCTCGTCAGTGACTGCCGCACCTCCAACAGCCGGTCTGGACGACTCGAGCCGCCGGACCCTCTCCTCTAGCTTCTCGTAAAACCGCATGAGTTCGCAAAAGCGGCACATGCTGGAGTGGTTGATCTTCTCGAAGCAAGCTTCTTTGAAGTTCGTCACCCACTGGTTCACTTCGCACATTCAGCCTTCAATTTCTGCGGTCCAGTCATTGTAACTTTTTTTTTTTTTCAAATTCTGAATACTCTGAATAAGATAAAGCGTTCTAGCAATGAAAACTCAAAAACGTTCTGACCAGTATATAAAAAGGGGGGGGGGGGGGTGAATTCTTCCCGCGCATAGACGCATCCACCTATTTGCAAGTGACGTTCATCCCTTCCAGAAGACTACACCTCTCTGCTGCCGCACCGACCAAAGGTCTCCCCAGGGCCGGACAGTCCCAAACGTGTCGCAGCTACCAACTGACAAACACTCGCGACGCAGGCGTCACAGATTTTCCGCCAGGAGCGACAGCGAGATGCAGCCCCTTACTAGTCACTCACAAGCGGCCAGACTCTTAGAATCCAGTGTTCAAGGGATATCCCACCAGACCCAGAGGCTACGCCCGAGACTTTACGCTGGTCTGGCAGCCAGCTGGGCAGTAAAGCTCTCTCACCTCAGAGCAGTACAGCCAAGCACCATCAATTGGTCACCAAAGAACGGCAGGGGGCTGGTCAGGCCATTACGCGTTAGGAATGGGCTTAACGGGGCACTAGCCACACTCCATTCATCGCGCCCCTACGCCTGGGACCCCTCCATCCCAGTCTCTCACAACCTACGAGCATTAAATGGTGTTATTTATAGAGGTTCCAAAGCCTCTCTTCCCACGCATGAGGTAGTAGTCGGGTCCTAATAGTAAAAGAAGAGAAAAAGACTTAAGACAACACTAAAATATTTTTATTTTTTATTTTTTTTGGCAGAGAGAGAGAGAGAGAGAGAGAGAGAGAGATATACAAGGAGTTACAAGGAAAAGAAGTACCTCAAAAGGCCTTGCGGCCCATACCGAGGAGGTACCAATGGCAACGGGTGCCACGGAAAATTTTCTACACACTCAAATAGTGTGCAAAATTTGGTCTAACCTTTTCTTGAACTGATCCACAGAGGAACTGTTCACAACTTCCGAAGGTAACCTGTTCCATGTGTCACAGGTCTTATACGTAAAGTAATTCCCACACACACTAGTCCTAAACCGTTTCAAATCCAACTTCCAACCATTGTTGCGAGTTGGGTTATCATTTAAACTAAACATACTTCTAAAATCGACATCGTTGAACCCGCGTAAGAGCTTGAAAACCTCGATCAGTTGACCGCGCAGCCTCCGAGTTTCAAGCGAAAACAAGTTCAGGGCGCGTAACCGTCGATTGTAGCCCATATGCCTAACGGAAGGGATTAACTTTGTGGCCCTCGCCTGCACTCGCTCCAGCCTCTCAATATCTTTCCTGAGGGTGGGCGACCAGAACTGCACAGCATACTCCAGGTGCGGCCGAACAAGGGAATTGTACAGTGAGAGCACAATCTCCTTGTTCCGAAACTGAAATTGCCTCCTGATATAACCCAATAGTTTCTGGGCTTTCTTTTCCACCTCTACACACTTTCGTAAACTTAAGATCGCTGCTAATTAGCACACCCAAGTCCTTTTCTAAATCAGTCACCTCGATATTACTACCCAACATCGAGTAGTCCGACTTGGGATTGGCGTAGCCAATGTGCATCACTTGCATTTACCCAAGTTAAACGGCATTTGCCATTTTTCGGACCACTCTCCTATCCTACCTAGGTCCGCACGCAGTTCCTCGATCGCTTCGGGCGTCCCAACATTGGCCCCAAGCTTGGTGTCATCAGCGAATTTGGCGATCCGACTGACGATGCCACCGTCGAATCATTTATGTAAATGATAAACAACAGCGGCCCCAAAACGGAACCCTGAGGACCCCACTAGTGACCGAGGCCCAACCCGAACTAGCACCTTTAATTACAACCCTCTGCCGCCTATTCTTCAGCCAGTTTTCAATCCACCTACCTATTTCCCCACCGATACCCAGCGCGCGCACTTTCGCCATTAGCCGGCGGTGAGGTACCTTATCAAAGGCTTTCTGAAAGTCGAGATAAAGTATATCAATCGCCCTACTCTTATCGTACTCACCAACATGACGTGGAAAAACTCGAGCAAGTTGGTGAGACACGACCTATGCCGTCTAAACCCATGTTGGGAGTCCCCAAGCAGCTTGTAGGAATCCAAATGGTCAACGATCCTATCCGCTATTATCCCCTCTAATAATTTACCTACAACTGAAGTGAGACTAATGGGACGATAGTTCCCTGGACTTTCGTGATCCCCTTTCTTAAAGATAGGGGTCACGTTGGCTTCCCTCCAGTCATCAGGCACCTGGCCCGTCTCCAACGATTTGTTGAAGACTGTAGCCAGGTGGGGAGCCACCTGGTCGCGCACCTCCCGCAACACTGGGGAGAAACTGGTCTGGCTCAGGAGCCTTAAACGCGCTCAGTTTGTCTATTCTATCGGCAACGACTGTCGCGGTACATCGAACACTATCCAGGCCAGCACCTTCGTGCCTCACGCCTGGCTCGGGGATGATGCGGGTGTCCTCCCTGGTGAACACTCCCGCAAAGTACTCATTAAGCACATTGGCGATGTCCGCGTCCGAGGTCCGCAGAACGCCGCTTCCGTCCTTTAACGGACCTATCATGCTTCTAATGGGCTTTCTACTATTAACATACTGAAGAACTCCTTAGGGTTCCCCTTGCAGAGGCTTGCCACCCGTAGTTCTTCGTTACGTTTCGCTAGCCTAACCTTCGCCTTCACTTCCCTACACAGGCGGACATACGCTCAGTGTTCTCATGGGAACGATTGGCCTTCGCCTCCTATACGCTACTTTCCTATTTCGGATAGCCGAAGCGATGTCACGATTGAACCACTTAGGCTGCGTTGAAGAGAGAGAGAGAGAGAGAGAGAGAGAGAGAGAGAGAGAGAGAGGAGAGAGAGACGAGAGAGAGAGAGAGAGAGAGAGAGAGAGAGAGAGAGAGAGGAGAGAGAGAGAGACCTTCCTGTTATGAAACAAGTTTATTTTTCTTTCACTTTCTACACTAGCAGTAGAAGGAAAACTGGATACAAAAGTATAAGGTTCTCTCCCCACCCTCTGCTCCCTCCCTGCCAGAGGCAGGTACGGAAAAAGGTTGAAATGAGAGAGAGAGAGAGAATGTGTGTGTGTGTGTGTGAATTTGGTCAGAGTATATGTTAAGTATCAAGATTACAGTAGCCAATCAAATGGCAAAAAATGAATTGAGTGACCAGGATGCAGTGAAACTTGACTGAAATAATGATGGTGAGATCTAGTCAAGGAAAACATTCAATTTTGGCCAAAGTCATAGTGACATTTTTTTTTTCTTTGCTGCTGCTGCTGCTGCTGCTGGGTTTGTACTCTAATGAGCACTTCATAATTATCATTATGTTCACACACATTTTGAATCCTCATTCCACCACAGCAAATGCATCTTAAAAATGGAAAGTACCTTTGTCTTACAGGAACATCAGTACTGTACATGTAGTCTCGCTGGAGAAAAATGCAGTCGGATGTGTTTGAATCATTCACTCAAAAATGTGGACTAGTTATACTATAAACTAATGATTAGTTCGCACAAATATTTAGCATCTACTCGCGTTAGATTAACGCCTTTCTGATTTGGCTTTTCATTCTCGTGTAAGATTTCTGTTTTACCTCTTCTCGAACCAGTGAAATAAATTGCCTCACACGCAGTGAGGTTCTCTCAGACGTCAGAGGGTATTGAGGATGTTAATAGTGAGTATCTGCATAGCAATAGAGGCAGAGAAATCTTTTAATCTACCACTGCTCTGTAAAGAAGTCATTAAATGGCAGTGAATTTAAGTCACTTCTTGACCGAGTCAGATAATTTGACAAGATTGAACTGTGGCCAACAATTGGAAGTTTTGTTGGTAATGCTATCATCCGGTTTCCGATTTTTTGTGCAGTTTAAGTATAAGGGTAAACAATAACAGACCTACCTACAATAAAATACCTACTTCTCTTAACATTGAGAAATACATTTTCAGATCGGACAATCGATGGAACATCTTCGCAATATCTCGTCTCTTTTGAAAGAATCAAAACTCAAATTTATGATGTACTGAATACAAAATCCCATATTTATTTATGGACCAACAAATGAACCAGTAATGATTATTTATTTATACATATGTATAATTGTAAGCATATTTTAAGCCTTATTGGAAGAATTGGGTTACGTGACAGATCTGATCTTTTTACATACTGCCAAACAGAGTTCATTTACAGTTATGTAAAGTTCAGTACAAATGCGGTAGTTGTTTACGAGAGATACTGTATGTTGAAAACATTGGTTGAGTTGAAGATCAGATATATTTATAATTAGACTTCAGTCAGAATTCCACAAACATTCCGTGTTAAAAAGACATATAGTCTATGTACAATATTGGATGCCTTGAAATTGTAAAAGAATAAATTAGAGGCTATACAGGAATAATAATTATGTATCTATTTATAATGATA